>JAOEHY010020381.1:9450-24756 GCA_025447955.1 Psilopsiagon aurifrons
CATTTCGTTAAGAGTCCAGCCTTTGGCTTTTTAGTAGATATTAATTTAAGGACTTCATCACTGCAGGTTCATTCTGGAGAAGCTACAAGCCCTGCTTCATGAGCTGTTGAAGTGTTTAAAGCAGTCTATTTCCACAAATCATGCTTATTAACCACAAGATTGAGGAACTCTTCTGTTTAGGAAATAAATCACGGAAATACAACAAGACAGTTCTAGAATAATTAACAGCAGTTTGGTTTTCAGGGATTCATGTGGTGGCTGTCTATGCTGACGGCTTTTGAAGGCTGTTAAATAGGTATCAGAGTCGGAGCTGATGGTTTGTTGGCCCTCTCCTACACTCCTGTTCTTTTTCCAGTCTCTGCAAGAGGTGTAGTTAATTGTTGCAAAGGCTCTGTTTCATAAATTATATTGAGTATTCTGTTTTGTTTTTATACAAAACAACCCAATTATTCTACATAGAAGAGTAGTACAGATGAGTACCAGATATTTTTGTTCCTCAGAGGAATAAACCCCATCCCCATATGGTTGGTTTGTTCGTTTGTTCCCTTTCCCCTTTTTTTCTCCTTTCCTGTTTTTTTCCCCCGTTTCACTCTGTTTCCCACCTTTTTTTTAGCTTTTCCCTTTTTTTCCCTTTTTCATTTACCTGTCACGTTTACAGGAGTTACAACTCCTGAAGGTATGTCAACATACCATTGGCCAGATCATAAATGAATCTAATCTTATGCTTTCTATAACTTATAGTACTCAATTCTGTTGCTGATAATATATGAGCTCTTTTTTCCTTCCTCTGATTCTCGGCTTCATTCCCTTGGAAGCTGAGGCAGTACACATGAATCTCACATCTTTCTGTGTGTCAGACCGCATTCCAGAAACTAGAGAAGAAAATCAATTTACAATTGGAATTGTAAATTTCAAGTTACAGGGCAAAATAGGGAGAGCTAGAGAATGAAAGAAGCAAGCTGTGATTCCAGAATCCAGTCAGCTGTCCACTGTTAAGCTTTTGAAGGGAAATATTTCATGGTTATTCTTCATTTATCACTGTCTTTGTTTAACTTTTCAAGTTATTCTTTCATTTGGATTTACAGGAGGAAGGATTTAGCAAGGATCTTAGCATCTTATGAATTGATTTTTATCCGATTCAGTAGTCAGTGGATTAGGGAAGTCGTGGCCTTACTGCTTGCAGTTTATCCTTTTTCTTTCTTTCCCAGCCCTAATTTGGGTGGTTCCTTGCAAAGGTGTTCTTCGCTTCAGGAACACAAAATTCAATAAGTTAAGATAGGAACAATCAGAGAAGGTTAAAACAGTTTTTCCACCTATTTGGAGCATCTGATACATAATTTAGGGGGTGATGTAGACATAGTTGTAGCCAAGAAAGGTGTTGTTTTTAATCTTCCTACATATATAGGAGTTAGCAGGTAAATATTTAATCATATTTGTGCTGAAACATTTATGTATTTTGAGAATCCTTCCGTTTTCTCTTAAAATAAACGTATTAAAGTAGCCTACATTTATCCTTAAGGTAAGGCATTTTTAACTCTTAAGTTCTGTCATATTTTGTAGTTTATTTTGTGCCATTTTAGACAAAGCGCGTTGCACAGTGTTTGCTTGTTGCAGCTTCAGAGAGATGTACAAAGCACTTCTGCACAGGGCCCATCTGTCTTGGATGGAGTGTATTTAGTATTGCCCTATGGATTTATTTTTTCCTATGAGTGACATGAAAATTAAATTACTAGTACAAAACACATGAAAACGAGCAAAGTTCACATGTATAAGGAGTTAAAATTCAGCACAGGTAACTTTTAACCATGAAATAATGTTTATGTACTTGTGTTTATTTCCACCTAGGATTTTGTGACTACAGTTACTCGTTTACTTGAAAGTCCTTCAACTTTTATTCGAGCAAAAGCCTTTCTGGTCCTGCTGCAAGTTTTAATTAATAACAGGGAGACATTGCTACTCGCTTGCCAAGCAAGGTAAGGTAGTAATGGGAAATGATTAGAGATGTGGTGTGTATTTTCAGAGTCATACCTGAAATACTTTAACATGAGTGGTATTTTTGAGCCTGTGTTTTAGGAGTGAACACTTTTCTGTATAATATGAAGCCTTTTATTCACGAGACTATCAAGAAAAGAGTGTTCTCTTTTGTCTGGGGTCATCAGGTGATGATTATTCGCAAGGGGAAACCACTGTCTTACTGGGAGAGTCTTTTAAAGTAGGTTGTCCCAGTGAGCCTTAGAAGGAGCAGATTTTGCTTTGGGTAAGGCAAAAAGAGAGAATTCGTGAGGTTACATAAACTTTGTATCTTTCTTAGAATAAATGAACTTACTTTGTGTGCTTCTCAAATGTGATTAACTAAAACGTGTTTTGAAAAACTGAACCACCTCTCAGGAATAGAACCATTCATGTTGAACTCTATCCAGCCTATTTTAAGTAAAACAGATAAACTTATTTCCATACAGAGTTGGGTGGTTGCTAAATGATGGAAGTGTTTTCTGGAAGAAAAAGCCCCAAACATAAAAACACTGATCTTTTGTCAAGTTTTTGTTTAAAGTTAAAGAGTTTCTGAGTCAAAACTACCTGGTTGTCTGGAAAGGCTAGAGGGATTTAGACCACTTTAATTTAAAACATTCAACTTTTTATATAAAAGACACTTGAAACTTTTTTAAGGAAAATGCTGTTTGAAGTGTGATGTCAGATTTTGAAGTAGTTCTCTTCTACGAGACAAACCAGAATTCCTTGTAATTTAATGCAGTTTCCAGAGGCTGCAAGAAAAAGATATCTCAATAGTCTCTGGGAGGTGCAGCTAAATGTGTTGCGTCAGGGCTATTGCAGAAATGAAAGGGAATCTTTTGATTTATCTCTATAATCTTTGCAGCCTAGTTCTGGAAGGATAAGGTGAGTTGTAGTAGTCCATAACAGTTGTGAATTGTTTAGAGACCTAATTCTGCAAAAATACATTCTTGGGTAGTTTTTATTTCATGAAGTGAAGTGGCTTTTTAGTGGAAATCCAGCTTTCCTAGGGTAACATTTTGTGTTTGTGAGTCCTGCAGTTTTGTTATGTACGCTTGAGTCAGCTTAAATAAGTTGTTTTCATACCTCTCTAAAACAGCATTCCTTATAAGAAGGGTATTAAACAAAAAGATACTACTGAAGTACATTCTTCAAATCTAGAGGATGGATTTCACTCACCAGCAACCAATTCTTTGCACAGGCCCTCCAGGGAGTTCAAATGTGAAACAAAGATGTCAATATTATTCCCCTAAAGGGAAGTGTGGCCCTTCTGTCTATTCAAATGAGTGTTTTAAAATATTGCCTGGAGCATTCTGTTACAGGTGTATTATTAAAGCAAGCTCTTGTAAGTTAGCCAGTGGCTAATAAGTCAGTTGCCATAGTTCTGCGGGATGGTACAGCTACCCAGCACTTAGCAGTTAGAATATAAGCACTGTGTTTGTCTTTAGAAGTGCCAGATTTCTAGAGAAAGGATATCAGGCTAGTTTGAACTTCTGCCTCTTTCAATATGGCCATTCCAACTAGTGCTACGATTTTGATAGCCTTGAGTATGATTTATGTATGTATGACTTTTCTTGACTGAAAGTTTGATCTCTTGTTACTTTGATGTAAATTATTCTTGCTTTTGGAATTCTTACATGTTGAGAATGAATGCCTGTAGTCTTTTGCTTATATTGCACATTTTGGCTTACTCTCTAAGTCTGCAGAGAGATTTGCTCCTTACGTTAGCATCATACATTCATCTAAACTAATAGGAATGCAGCTATAGTAGCTTCAGAGTTTCTTTCCTCTTGTTCCTTGACTCAATAATTTGTTGTTATTTTTAAAATCAATTTATTTGAAAACAAGTCTAAAATTTCAACAAAATTACAGAGCCAAACAAATGTATTGTCCTGATTGTAACCACAGGTACTGTAAATGTCTGGGTCAGTCGTATTTTGGAGATAAAATGCCATATTTTTTATAATAAGAGGTAATATTTTGCACTTACTTAAATATAGACTTGTGATGTATATTGAAAGAGACAGCAGAAAGACCACGCCAGGAAAAGAGCAGCAAGGCAGCAGTGAATACCTGTCAAAATGCCTGGATCTTGTCATATATCACATTGTGCGGGAGCTGCCAGGAGTTCTAGGTAAATTCACTTGGTTAACTGAACAAATCTTGCCTTTGATTACTCCCTCAAGAAACAAATACCTCGTACCATATACAGGCGGAAAGACTATTATCTGATTATGTGAAGTTTGCATGTTACCAGCTTCTTGATTTTTTTAGTTATGTCATGATCAGATAATTTGTATTGGAATGCATTTTTTTCTATATTAATCATAGAATCATAGAATGGTTGGGGTTGGAAAGGGCCTTAAGATCACCCAGTTCCGAGCAGGGCGCCTCACACTAGACCATGGCACCCAAGGCTATGTCCAACCTGGCTTTGAACACTGCAGGGTTAGGGCATTCACAACTTCCCTGGGCAACCCATTCCAGTGCCTCACCACCCTTACAGTAAAGGATTTCTTCCTCAGATCCAATCTGAACTTCCCCTGTTTAAATTTTAACTCATTACCTTGTCCTTTATATTCTAACTGAAGTTTGCTTGGGTGTAGCAGCTGAAGTGTGTCATCACTGAATATGCTCGTAGTGGGATATGGGGACGAGGGGACTTGCAGAAGGAACAGTGAAAGGCCTGCGTGAAAATGGGGGAAAACTGGCAAATTGCAGGACATAATTTGGACTCACCGGACAGCCAGAGGAGAAACTGGAGGAGAAAGGAATTGGGTCAAGAGTCTGGGGAGTCAGTGAAGAGAAGATGATGAAATAGGATGAGAACTGTGGCCATTTGTACAGAAGTAATAGGTAAAATCTTGAAAAACTAAGGAGGCTCTATCATTGAGATTTGATAGTGAATAAAAGAAATGTCACAGGAATTATCCTAGGTGAGGAAGAATGGTGGGATTGCCTTTCCTGGTAAAAGCTGTGCTATACAGTTTATGAGGAAAAATGAAGTCTGTCTTTGGAAAAGAATGATTAGGAGTGAATGAAAGAAGAAAAGAAAGATGGAAGGAAGTAAGTTAGGGAGGAAAGGGAAGAAGGAGGAGGGGAAATGTGGAGAAGGGGAAGGAGGGGAAGGGAAGAGAGGAGTACTGGAAGAAAGGGAAGTAAAAAGGTGGGGAAGAAGGGAAGGAACTGAGTGGAGGGAAGGGTGAAGGGGGAGAAGAGATGGAGGCAAGGAAAGAAAGAGACAAGGAACGAAGGAAAAATTATGAGATCAATGTGACCAGTCTGAATCATCATTAAAATTCTAATTAAAACTTTTGGTCGGGGAGGTGTCCCATAGAATAGAGTAAGAAGACTCCATAGGAGACAAGGAAGGAAATGCTGGGAGTATTCAAGAAGAGAAATGGAGCAAGCCCACCTCTGTATATGCTTTGTCACTGAATGATAAAACATTTTCTTCATGAAATTACTTTCTGATGAGAAGATGCCTGTTTTATTTTTCATCTTCTCTACATTATCACCAGAATACTGAAAAGGCAATGGTAGCTCTGCAAAGGTCAGTGGACCTAAATGTCATGCTGCTATTTTAAAAGCAACTTTACTTCCTAGATCAATGCAGATTTTTGCCTTGCTGCAAACGCGTGATCCCTTTTTCTACCCAAGTTGCAGGTTTGCATGCTGTTTATATTCTGTGATTTGAAAGTCTCACACTATAAACGTCGGAGGCAGAAATTCACCTCCTGCTCTCTGTATGTACTATATGCAGCTAATAGAATAGGCCCTGATATTTCCTCAGAACCTGGAAGTACTGACCATCAAATATCTATCATTACATTATCATTGTAATACCTAATACATCAATTGCTTTAATTAGTATTCTGCTGAGACTTTTACTACTGATGCACAGTTTCAATGCGCTGACAACTTCTATAGCAAGCATAATCTTTACACTTTGCTTTCCTTTCCAGGCTAGATTTGTCTCTTGATTGCTTTTATTAAGATTATCTGTCCATATTTGTCCCCATTTGTCAGAAGGCATTTTATTGTTCAGAGTACGATAAAGGAACATGTTCTGCTTGAGGGGGTAAAAGCTCTAGGCTCCTAAGAAAAAAGCGAGATCTGCAAACTGGAGCATTTAAAGCAGTTTAACTGTTGGTTTAGAATTAATCCTAGCTGGCTTTTCTGATATGCAATTATATAAACTCCTTACTGATCCCATCTTTTTCCACCAGATGTAGCTATAAACCAGATAGATTCACAAATTGTAGAAATGAGCCCTAAAGATGCATTGAATCTCATGAAATAAATTGTTAATCTTGTGGATAATATGTAAAGGTTTCACTTGTAGGTAAGACAGTAATTGTATTTCTGCTTTTGTATTATTTAATCTGTTCTAGAAGTAGGTAGAAATTGCTTAAATCATACTGAAAATTAAAGTAAGCATATCTATCAGCTGCAAGATTGGCAAATGTGATGATTACATAGGCCTTAAAACGTAGGGAGATTATTCAGCAAATTATTCGTTGCTAACCACAGAAGGGTCTTGCTGAATTACAGTATTATGAGTAATTCAAACACAAATGTGTTGATGAAAAATCAGTCTTTTGCTTTATGTATTTGGAAAGTTTTAGGCAATGCTTTCTTTTTTCTTGAGCAGTATATTATAGAGGAAATCAAATCTTCCAGGCTAGATATTTTTACAGTCTGTTTTAGTGCCCGGCTCTGCCATTCCTGCTTATGTTGAAAACTGAACTCCATGAGAGCAGAAGGAAAAGCACTGGTATTATTCAACGTGTATAAACTGTGACTTACTCTGAAAGGAAGGGCCTTTTCTGGCATAAAAATAGTACAAAATGCTGAATCATATTCTTTATTTGAATAATGTCTCTGTGACTTCCTTTTTACACTTTTGTGCAGCTCTCATTAGGGTAAAAACACAGTAAGTATCCTCAAGGCAGGATTTGGCTTTTAATATTTTCAGGCTATAGGGACAGAATTTCCTTCTTTGCATATGAGCTGTGAGTTTTCTCCTGCTGCTTCTGTTCTTTACCTCACGCATAGTCTTGCTTTTCTGGGACAATGTAATGCAAACTTAGTGTAATGTTCCTTGATTTTTGTATGCTTCTTCTGAAGTTTGAAGTATAATTTTCACTCTTGCAATTAAAATTTTGTTCCCTCATTATTTTGTTTGAGGTTTGCTATGGAGGCAAATAAGTTCTCTCATTGACCTGCTGCTGTCTCTCTTATGAGAAGATGACAATTCAGGTTGCTTTAGGTCACTTGCATCACTGTTCAACTTGTGTGTGAGAATGCTTAAGGAAGTTGTGAATGCTTCATCCCTGGCAGTATTCAAGGCCAGGCTGGAGAGTGCTTGGAGCAACCTGGTCTAGTGTGAGGTGTTCCTGCCCTTGGCAGGGGGTTGGAACTGGATGAGCTTAAGGTCCTTTCCAACCCAAGCCATTCTATGATTCTATGACAATGCATGTGTGTGTGGCTGGTGGAGGGATCTTTATGGGGGTGAGGATGCTTGTGTCTTTCTTCCAGTGGTGCTGTGCTGCAGGAAAAAACATACTGCTTGAGCATGGTGTCACCCACTAATCATGGTGAATTCAGCTCTTGCTTGGCTGGAATGTCTTGAGAAATTTGCTTTTTATTTTGCTGGAAATAGAATTGCATTCATGGAATTTCAAGAATATGATTCCATGCATGTGTAGCCACCTAAAGCCAGTGTATGTTCACCCTGCTGAGAGGGATTTTCATCTTTGCTTCTGTGCCTGCCTGATGTTTCTATCCTCACCTTTTGCCAGAGGTCACATTTGTGCGCCTGCCTCTGTAGCCAGAGTGAGGAAATTGGCCTGGCTGAGCACTGAGCCGGGAAAAAGTGCTGCATCAGCCTGATTTATCCTGCAGTTGCATGCACTACCTTCAGCAGGAGGAAGGAGACCGGATTGAGCGAAAGATACTTGAACAGAGCTGTTTCGTGTGTCATTTGCTGTTGTTTAGTAAAGCAGTTACATCAGAGCAGTCTCAAATGTTGTTTTTCTGTAGGTGACATTCTCACTGCCTTGACTAATGTCTCTGGACGGAAACACCCATCAACAGTTCAGGCCAAACAGCTGAAGATTTGCCTTCCTATGATGCCCGTAGTGCTGCATCTTGTGACATCCCAGGTAGATCTTTCTTCTGAAAATTGTTAAATTGCAGTTTCCCAAAATCGAATTTTTGCTGATCATGATCAGAATGGATAAAATAGAACTTTTGTTCATGTGTGGATATTTTGAGTATTCCCACTATACCACAGCGTTAAAGATGTAAGCCTTGGTTTAGCACTTTAAAGGACAGCTCCAATGATAGAAGCAGATACATATTTTGTCCTCTTTTTTTAGCATAGCTGTGAAATGGAGGTTTCACTTATTCCGGTCGTAAGATACACATTTAATGCATTTTTTTTTCAACTTTTGCTTAAATCCAAACAGATATTTCGTCCCCAGATAGTCACAGAGGAGTTTCTTTTCAACTGTGGGACCCTACTGGTGAGTATAACCATCTAAGTTAAACCTTGTTTACAAAATACGCATACACATAAAACTGGGGGAATTATTGTAATGTAATAAAATTGCATTAAATGTTAATGCAGTAAAGTTCCATTAAATTTATAAATTGGAGAGATAACTTGATTCTGAATATCAAATTTAAGCTTTGATTATATTAAAAACTACGTATTAGAAAAAATTTTCAGTAGTGATCTCTTGGGTCAAAGGGAAAATGCTCTATCTGGTATTCAAGTATAGAGAAACTCTGCACGTGTCCAACAAACTGAGAATTTTCTCTGTGTGTTATTTTTAGAGGAGAAAAGTTTAGTTCTGAATTACACAGAATATTTTTTGTAGAATTTTATGCTAGTATTTTATGAGTAGAAATGGAAGATAAATTGTAATCTAATCTATATCTTTAGAAATCCTTTCCTTTTGTCACTCTTTTTCCTCATCAGTACTTTTACACTGTATTTAGTTGATGAAAAGCTGAGTAGTGTAAGCTACAGAGCTGTTTATCTCACGTTAACAGCTACAACCTATTTATGACATTAGCAATAGAAAATTAACTTATCAACTGCGCCATGGGATAGCAAAAATGCAGTATTACTGTTGTAATGCGGTTTCCTGATATGAGGATATACTGTTTCAATTTATGTGTGAAAAGGGAGTATATCTGCATGAAAAGTAGTATATCTGAAAAATTAATATCAAATTTAATCCATTTTATAGCGCTGTTTTATGATATGACTAATAGAATTAATTCTGGAAGACTATCCATTCTCTCAGGCAACAGTCTACTCTGGAATTTTATGTTTAACAACATTCCCACTGATATCTCGAAAGGGACATTTGATCATTAGTTTGTAGTTTTTCAGAGTAGTGTGCTACAATTGAGACCGCTAAGATTTTAGCAAGTCAATCCTCCTTTCTTTCTTCCTTTTCTGATTTATTCAGAAATCTTACTCTTAACAATGAGAAATGATCAGGGGCAGAAAGATTTGCTTGGGATCTGGAAGGAAAAGAGAAATTTTCCTGTAGCTGTTGTTCGTTGAGATTGTTTTTTTTTTTTACCTTGCTGCTTTGAAGTTATTTCCATCGTCTGTAATTTTCAGTAGTGTTGCGCAAAGAAATTGAGAGGGAGTCAGGATACTCCTTTCATGTTTTCAGCTTGCAATAGAAATACACGGAGGTATAATTAGGTGCCCCGAAGGCGCAGCTAATAGTAGGCTCCTAGTGGAGTGCGTAGGGCACAGGCTCACCTGTAGCAGAATACACATACCGTTCCGCTCCATTGCTTAAAAACACCCAGATGGTTGTTGGTTTGTAGAAATACATTTTCTTCTTGTGTCTCTATACAAAATTAAGGAAACAAGCATTAGTAGCCAGAACAATTTTTGCACCAACTATGTTGATCTTTCCAAATCGGTCTTGAGACTGTGATTAAGTATGAAACTGTCTTAAAAGAGCAAACAAAATAATCAGTCTCTTCCAAAACAAGTACTTAGGTAATAACTAGTGTTTTCCTTCAAATGGTCAGGAAGATAACATAACTCTTTTTTTTCTTATAGAAGCAGTTGGCTTTTATGACTACCTCTGAGTTGTATTTTAATTATGAAAAATAGAATTAGTTTTTAACTGTATTTTTAATCAGAGAAGAATCTTTCAGGTGCTTCTTACATACTGAGAAAAAGATAACCCACCTAGACGCATCTGTAAACTTACTGTATAGTAACAGCAGTTTAATTGATAGGGAAATATCAAACAAGCATCATTTTCTTACTGCTTTACATCGTATAAATAAATAGATATGTGGTGCAAATGAAAATGAGAAAGATGTTTGTCCGTGGTAAATTCGCTGTGTATTAAATACTGCATTAGTAAAAAAGAGCACTGTAAATTCTGCTGGGATTTTTTTCCTTCTTTAGCAAATGTCAATGTCTTTTGCATCCTGTGACATAAACAGCTGTGCATAGAAATGAAAGAATAGGGTGAAATCAAGCTTAAGAGGCAACAGAATACAGGGTCTATTTATTTAACCCAGATTATGAAAATTTGTCCCTGTTCCTCAAAATACGTTTTTGAGTCTTCTCCTGTGTGTATTTGTAGCCATCTTGTGCGTAGTATGCACAGAGATCAAAAAGATGGTATAAAAAACAGAAAATTGCATTTTCTGAAGGGTCTTTGGTCTTTGTGAGTTATGCAAACATAGCCATGTCCAAGGTAGTTCATAGTCTTCAAAGCAATTGCAGTTTTCTGTTAACAACAAATACATCTAATTGTTGTCTGCTTAGCTGGAAATGTTACTGTTCCTGACATTTGTCAGAGTAATAGTTCTTACTGTACTCTACATTTAAGTGTCCAGCAGCATTACAGACTTGCAAAATCACATTTTAGTGGCTAAATCATTGATTCTCTTAGTCTTTCGTATCTTAATTATTATGATAGTGTTTCCTAATCTAAGTGTTTTAACATTTGGCATTTACACAGTCCCTTAAAGAACTTCATGTTGTAATTTTTCAGTGATTACTCTTCTTAATCTTTGTTTCTAAAGTGTTCTAACATAAATGCTGCTTCTTCTGTAGAATTTTATCAGATCGATAGATTCAGGAGAAACAAATCTGGATGGAGCAATAGGTAAGGCAACCTATGATACTGCATTACTTTTATATGCAGACATTCGAACTGTTGCATTTTATAAAGAAATACAATGATTTTTTACCAATAGGACAAGCTGCATCAGAAGAATTTATTAAAACTACTTTATCCACCTTGGAAGCAATAACACAGCATCCTGTCTTGTTGACAGCCCATCGCTTGACTGTAAGTCTGGCAATAAATTAGGTATTTGCAGGCTAATAGGCCTAATTCCATGCATAAACAGAATGTATTGAAAATATAGAAACTGCATGAAATATGATTTAAAATGTCATGTGGGTCCATTTGACAGTAAAATCTTTTATTCTGTATAAAGGGATTTCATTTTCAAAGCCAGCAGCAAGGCATTCTGACTCAGTTTACTGTATTTAATTGATAGAGGGAGAATAAAACAGGCTTGAAGTTCAGAAATAGCAGGTCTTCAAATGATTCCATGTAAATTTACAACATGTGGTTCTAGAAGTCTTTCTTCAGCCTCATAGCTTGGAAAGATCACCTCTGCGGGTTGATAATCCTTTTCCATCAATACCCCTCCTGATGAGATCATCAGTAACACTTGAGGGTGGTTTGTTGTTTGTTTGTGTAACGGAGTGGTTGCTATAAATTGCATTACTATGATCAAACCTACATACTGTAAGCTTCTTACATCACTAACATTTGTTTTCTTTGAAGTTTCTGGTTAAATGATTTTACTGTGAGCTAAATTTGGTGTGAGCTGGAGGCAGAACAACTGTGTTGTGAAACAGTTGTCAGCAAATCAGGAGGTCGGAATGTTTGCATCAGTGTTTGACAACTTGTAACCTGAACTAATGTGACTAATGTGTTTTTGCAACAGAATACCCACGAGAAGTGTAACCCACCATGGTTACTGGGGTGAACATTTAATTAAAACTGAAATTTATATGTTCATAGTGGAATTAGGTTAAGGGTATATTCAAATCTCTTAAATCAGGAAAGGCTTTAGCAAATTGTAATACATAGGAAAGTATGATCTTAGGGATTGTGCTAGATAGGAATGGGTGATCTTACTAATTAAGTTCTTTTAGAAGTTGAATCCTGTTTGGTGTCTATGTTAGTTGAGTATTTAAACTCTTAATAAGTGAAAATATAAATTGGAATTTAAATAAGCTTAATGTTTCTTTTCATTTATGCTCAGAGAAAAGTGGTATACAAGAAAATGGTCTTTATGCACAAAAATGTAACCAGTTAATAGTCAGAGGGGAAATAGTACAGAAGTTCACAGTTCAATTCACTTTAAAGTTATATGGCAAATGCTGTTCTAGAAGAGAAATGCAAATGTAGGTGAGGTATGAATGCCTATTGATACCTCCCTACAATGCCTGTCAGCGCACAAAACACTGTATTATGATTGTACATTTCTAAAAGTAATTGGTTTACTTCTGTGGGCTCTCAGTGTGTCTTATACTGGCAGAAACTGTACCATGTTTTATGGAGGCCCATCAGCATTTACTGAGATTGCAATACCTTGTGTCAGCACATTAAATAAAACTCCCCTAGCTATTTAATGGTCTGATGGGTTTTCCCATGAAAAATAACTCCAAGGAGACATCTCCCTGTTACAGCTTTTCTTCCCCTGCTCCCATCACCACACCACATTCAGCAGAACATTGTATTGAAGCCAGGGTATGATTGTCTCACTGTCTTTGAAGTAGCAGTAGGTGACTTTTATTTAAGTACCTATATTTCTGAGGAACAATTTATTTCATCACATACATTGAAAGGTTTAGATGTTTGTTTAAAATACATCTGAGCACATCAGTTAACCTGAAGTAGCCAGAGATAAGACTTCCTGCCTGTCCAGTGCTTGTAAATACGTGACACATACCACTTTTGTAGAGTAGTTTCCCTGATTCAGAATAGGAAAGTATTGAAATGTATTAAATAGAAGTAATTAGTAATTGCTTTGTCAATGAACGAGTTTATTTTTCGACAAAAGAAAATCTATTATTTGACTCATAAATAACAGTTCTTCCTAATTTAAAAGAGCCCTCCTGACACTCAGCACGAGCTGCTCAGGCACAAAGGGGAGAAATTGCCTTGTATTTGGTATGTAAAATTTGGGAAATTGTCCACTGTAATTAATAATCTCTAAGCACATCTGCCACTGGTGGTGCAAACAGTAATTAGTTTAATACTATTTATGAAGTCTAGTGTGCTAATTATACTCAAATGCACAGCTTACATTACTTTAGAGGAAAGCGGTACTTCATCTTCTATGATGCAGACAGACCATTTTTAGAATTGCTGTTACTCAAGGGAGATCTTCTAATTGCTGCTTGCTGGGAATGACTGGAATCTGTGAATAGAAATGTCAGCGCCCAGAGAAACTTGGTGCTTTCCTAAAAAGTGGAAGCAAAACATGTCTGAGCTTCCAGATCAATATCTAAGTGTAACTGTGGTTAATAGGAAAATCTCTCATTGGAGAGAAATGTGTATCCTGGGCTGATCTCTAAAGCCTGGATTGTTCATTTAGACAAAGTTGGTTACAAACAGCATTTTATGGAGGGGGTGGGGGAAGGCACATACCATCCTCTCAAGAGGATACACTTGTTTTTCACTCCAACTGTGACATGGATTTAAAGTCTCCAATCAGAAACTAAATGCATTTCTAATAAAGTGTAATGAACTTCACAAAAAAGTTACTCTTCATTAGGGACTGCAGCGATAGGACAAGGGGTGATGGGTTCAAACTGAAACATGGGAAGTTCAGGTTGGATATAAGGAAGAAGCTCTTCCCTGTGAGGGTGCTGAGGCACTGGCACAGGGTGCCCAGAGAAGCTGTGGCTGCCCATCTCTGGCAGTGTTCAAGGCCAGGTTGGATGGGGCTTGGAGCAACCTGGTCTGGTGTGAGCATCCCTGCCCATGGCAGGGGGTCAGAACTGGATGACTGTAACAGTCTTACAGCCCAAACCGGTCCATGAGTCTATGGTTCTGCGAGGTTATATGAAGCAAGCAGAACTGGTAAGGTTTTCAGTTCGATTCTGGTTTTAGTTTTAGCTGCAGTGGAAATTGTACAAGTTAATAAGAATTCAGAAGCAATGTTTCAGGTGAGTTTCTGCTTTGAGAAGAAAAGAATTGTTTGTTCTGGTTTTTAGTTCATGTTTGAGTTGCCTTTGTGAACTGAACAAAATTGAGTAAGTGGATGTTTTGTGATCAAATTTCTGATTACCATCAACTTGAAGTCATTTATTGAGGAGATTCATTTCTGTGGGGACTGGATGTATTGTGTATTGCTGGCTGTGATAACGTCAAGGGAAATTAATTGGAAGTGCTCAAATGAAAGCCAGTAGTGAGGAGTAATTTCATGTGCATGCAGTTGTGTGCATCTTTGCAAGATACAAAGGCAAGATGAATGGTGTGACTTGGCAAATTTTGGCAAAACTATGGCTATTCAGGTATGCAAATCTGATGATGAGGGCCACCAGGAAGAGTCTGTAGACT
Organism: Psilopsiagon aurifrons; assembly: GCA_025447955.1. Classification (NCBI taxonomy): domain Eukaryota; kingdom Metazoa; phylum Chordata; class Aves; order Psittaciformes; family Psittacidae; genus Psilopsiagon; species Psilopsiagon aurifrons. Next base: position 24,111 of record JAOEHY010020381.1, read on the forward strand.
GGAGTGGAATATAACTCCGGGTTTCTTAAGCTGACCCAAGTCCAACTGCCTATTTCCTTCATGTACCTAAAATGCAAAATTACTTATTAAATTCAGGTAATGTGTTATAATAATATTTATTTTCAAATGTTGGTAAAGATTTAGATATAATTAGGTAGAAGAATTCTGGGCTGACTGTATCATCTGTATTTAAGTATATTTATTTGGCTGAAGTATATTTATTTGCCTGAAAAAGGACGTATGCTGATTCAAAGCACTTTGAACAGTGATGAGGTTCATGATGGCAGGCAGTTCCTGTGTGTCGTGGTTTAAGCCCAGCCGTAACTCAGAACGATGCAGCCATTCTCTCACTTCCCCCTCTTTCTCCCCCCCAGCTCCCAGAGGGATGGGGAGGAGAATGGAAAGAATGTAACTCCCACGGGTTGAAATAAGAGCAGTGCAGTAACTGAGGTATAACACAAACCACTGCTGCTACCACCAGTAATAATGATAAGAGAAATACAAAGGAAGAGAATACAACCGCTCACCACCCGACAGCTGATACCCAGCCTGACCCCCACAGTGATCTCACCCTTCCGGGTAACTGCTCCCAGTTTATATAGTGGGCATGACGTGCTGTGGTATGGAATACCTCTTTGGTCAGTTT
>JAOEHY010020382.1:0-31487 GCA_025447955.1 Psilopsiagon aurifrons
CTTCTCCTTCAGCAGTTTCTGAAACTTGATGTCAGGGACTTCATACAGCTGCCTTCCACCTCTGATGCTTTCCCACAATACGGCAGGACCCACCACTAAACAAGGTGTACTGCTTTTCCCTTTCTGACAGTTTATTATATGGTGGGGACTCTTCAGCATGCATCATCTCCTCCTCTGGTGACATTCCAAAATTTGTGCCCACTGGCCAGGCCATGATGACTTCTAGAATTCCTGGACGACTGGGATTTCCTACTCAAGCTCATTGTGCAATTACTGCATCCCACTTACTCCATGTAGCATTGGTTGCCTGGTGTGTAGAGGACACCCTGCCTTTGAACATCCAGCAAAGCAGGAGCAACTGGGGTTCTAGGAGAAGCTGTGCTTCAGGGTCAATCACTTCAGAAGCAGCTCAAACCCCTCCATAGGCTGCCAGTATCTCTTTTTCAGTTGGGGTATAGCTGGCCTCAGATCCTCTGTATCCCCAAATCCAAAAGCTGAGGGGTCAACCTCAAGTCTGCCGTGGAGCTTTCTGCCAGAGGCTCCAGGTAGGATCATTCTCCCCGGCTGCGGTACAGAGTACATTTTTTACATCTGGCCCGGTCCGGACTGGTCCAAGGGCTCCTGCATGAACTATCTTTCGTTTAATTTGCTCAAAGGCTTGTTGTTGCTTAGGGCCTCATTTAAAATCATTCCTTTTCGGGTTCACTTTATAAAGAGGGCTTACAATCAAACTGTAATTAAGGATGTGCATTCTCCAGAACCCCAGAACACCCAAGAAAGCTTGTGTTTCTTTCTTACTAGCTGGCGGAAACATTGCTGCTATCTTGTTGATCACATCTGTGGGGATCTGGCAACATACATCTTGCCACTTTATTCCCAAAAATTGAATCTCCTGTGCAGGCCCCTTGACCTTATTCCGTTATATGGCAAAACCACTTTCAGCAGGATTTCGATTATTTTCCTCCCTTTCTCAAAAACTTCTTCTGCTGTATCACCCCGCACAATAATGTCATCAATGTATTGCAGGTGTTCTGGAGCTTGCCCCTGTTCCAGTGCAGTCTGGATCAGTCCATGGCAGATGGTAGGGCTGTGTTTCCACCCCTGGGGCAATCGGTTCCAAGTGTACTGGATGCCTCTCCAAGTAAAAGTGAACTGTGGCCTGCACTCTGCTGCCAAAGGAATTGGGAAAAATGCATTGGCAATATCGATTGTGGCATACCAGTTGGCTGCCTTTAACTCCAGTTCATACTGAAGTTCTAGCACGTCTGGTACGGCAGCACTCAAGGGTGGTGTGACTTCGTTAAGGTCACAATAGTCTACCATTTGTCTCCATTCTCCGTTAAACTTTCACACTGGCCATATGGGGCTATTAAAGGGTGAGTGGGTCCTACCGATCACTCCTTAGCTCTCCAGTCTACGGATCAGCTTATGTAGGGAAATCAGGGAGTCCCGGTTGGTGCACTATTGCTGCTGGTGCACTGCTGTGATCGCGATTGGCACTTGTGGTCCTTCGACCTTCAGCAACTCCACAACAGAAGGATCCTCTGATAGAACAGACAAAGTGGACGGCTGCTCAATTTCCTCTCTCTCCAAGGAGAACAATAGCCCATCAGTACCCTTTTGGGTCTTTGAAGTACCCTCTCCTGAGGTAGCCTATGCCAAGGATGCATGGAGCCTCTGGACCAGTCACAATGGCTTTTGCCATTTCCTCACAGTCAGGCTGATTTCAGCCTCCAGTACAGTCAACTCTCGGGATCCTTCTGTCAATTCAGAAATAGAAATGGGTTCCACCCTCGATAGCTTGATGGCATCAGGGTACACTGTGCAACGGTATCTACTAGAGCCTTATACTTCTGTGGGACTGATGTGCTGGGCCATCTGATCCACAAAGTTCAGTGCCCCTCTAATAGTCATCACAGTGCTGGACACTCAAGTCTTGTAGAAAGGGATTATTCTTCTTTATCACAGGAGCTGGAGTAAAATTAGCTCTTCCACTCCATCTGGGCACCTGCTCACTAGAGACTGAAGCCACAGCTGTCATGGATTGTTCTCTTCAGTTCACGCACTCGTTCCTCCAGAGCTGAGGTAGGTTTTCCATCCCACTCCCTCATGTCTTCTCCATGATCCCACACATAAAACCATAGGGTGGCTCATGGTGTATACCTTCTCTAGCTTCTCTCTCGAGCAGTAGGATGCCTTTTGTTAACACAGCTAAGATGTATGTTGGTACACTTGAGGAGCTGGATAAATCAGATAGATCATCTCTCAATTATTTGAGCTCCTGGAACAGTTTTCCCACATCTGAAATGACAAAAGGGATGAGATTTTCTTCAAACTCAAAGTTTATGAATCATCTCATCCACTGTTAGTGGTACTATGTCATTCCAGGTTACTGTTGCCAATGAATGGGGATATGATGACGGTACATTCCATGTAAATTTCTGCCACATGGGTTGTGTACATTAGACTTCATCTAGACCTATGTGTACTTCCCCATTCTTCAGCTTGATGTGATAGATCATCTCTACAATGGCTGATTCCCTCAAAGACTGGATGCCTTTCTCTAGAGTAGTCCGCTTGGCTGAATGAGTCAACATCATCCTTTTATGGAAACCTTTTTTTCACAGCTGCCAAGAGCCACTTCCAAAGGCTGAGGGACTTTTCCTCTCTTGCAATTGCTTTGTCAATTCCCCCTTCCCTAGCAAGTGATCTTGGTTTCCCTATCTTTTAGTTCATGACCGTCAGCCCCATTGTCCCAGCATCAAAGCAACCAGGTGATGATGTACTCCTCTGGTAGACAGGTTAAGATCTTTTTGCATATTCTGTAGCTCAGTTGAGGTCCAGGATTAATATGTCACCTCTTCCTCTCCTTCTGATTCACATACTAATAACTCCGAGTCAAATGCTGTCCCAGGTGGTGAGTGCATTGTTTCTTCATTTTGCTTCATCTTTCTTGCCTCTTTTTTGCTTTTCCCCTTGCGTACAGTGGCAGCCAATATTGGCATATATTGGTCCTCTGGTGTAACTGCTGTACTTGGAGTTGTAGTAGCTGCACTGTCTGTTGTGGTCAAAGTTCGAGTAGCTGCTGTACTTGTTACTGGTGCTGGTGTAACTGCTGTGCTGGAGTAGCTGCATTGTCTGTTGCTTTACCATCAGATCCAGGGAAACTTTTTTCCTTTTGAAGGTGTTGGATAGTGTTGAACAGAGCTCTGTAAGCATAGGCCAAACCCCAGCACATTGCCATGATTTGTCCCTCTCTGGTATGACCAGAATGACAACACACCTCATTTAAGTGTTTTACTAATTTTTCTGGATTTTGCATTTGTTCAGTGGTGAAGTTCCAAAGCACTGGAGGGGCCCACTGGCCTAAATAGTCGCCCAAACTATCCCACGTACCCTGTCACTCATGACCGTCCAACCCCAGGGAAATCTCTTGGTTCTCCTATATCGTCGTCTAACCCTAGACAAACCCAAACCGGACTCTGCTTAGCTGCCAAGGTCAGACGAAATAGTCATGGCTAAAATACACTCTGTATGTATGCCAACATGGTGATCCTATCACAATCAGCAGGCAGGTCTCAAGGGTACCTAAAGGCCATTCAAAACATTCAGAACTCTCAAATGATGCTGTAAACAGTCTGATGGGGGAGGCTGGGAGCATAAAGGATTGTCTCCTTCATAGGTTGACCACCAAAGGAGGGGAAAAAAGATGTGTAATTGCTAAACACTTCGATTATATACCTCCCAAAGTATAGAGGTGGTGACCACACTGGGAACGCAAGCCAGATCAGTTTCATGATCTATTGTAGTCTATTGTACTACAAGTACAATATTGTATATTGTAGTCTATTGTACTACAATATATACTATATTATATTGTACAATATATACTGTATTGTATATATATAGATACTATATTATATATTGTATATATATATATACAATATGTTATACCGTACTACGATATATACTATATTGTATATTGTAGTCTATTGTACTAGAAGTCATTACCATAAAGTACAATGAAACAAGAACCTTAGCCCAAGGCCCCCAGCCAATAAGCACTAAAACAGCAAATACCAGCTGTAAGTAAGGTACGACATGCTGAAACTCTGAGATCAAGAGCAACAACTTTGACAGCAAATAAATCAGCATTGTGATGAGTGAGTATTAATCTGAAACAATGAATGCTTATCACAAATACAATTAGACACACTCTGGTCAGACCTGTTGTTATCTCAACCCTTCGTGCCCCAGACTGGGTGCCAAAAAGAACTATCATGGTTTAAACCCAGTAGGTAAATCAGCCACACAGTAGCTCACTCACTCCCTTCGATTTCCTCTCCCTCACTCCTGGAAGGATGAGGACAAGAATGAAAAGAACGTTAACTCCCACAGGTTGATATAAGAACAGTCCAGTAACTAAGGTATAACACAAAACCACTACTGCTACCACCAATAATAATAATGATAAGGGAAATAACAAGGGAAGAGAATACAACCGCTCATAACCTGCCGACCAATACCTTGCCTGACCCAAGCAGTGATCTATCCCTTCAGAGTAACTGCCTCCAGTTTATATACTGGGCATGACGTGATGTGGTATGAAATACCTCTTTGGTCAGTTTGGGTCAGGTGTCCTGTCTCTGCTTCCTCCCGGCTTGCCCTCCTCCCTGGCAGAGTATGAGGCTCAGAAAGTCCTTGGTCAGAGTAAACATTACTGAGCAGCAACTGAAAACATTGGGGTTATCAGTGCTGCTCCCAGGCTGAAAGTCAAAAACATAGCACCGCACCAGCTACTAAGAAGGAGAAAAATGATGGCTACTGCTGAACCCAGGGCAGCATGTGATTATAAACCATATGTACACATATGCATAAACACACATGCATACGTATATTAAGTGCTCTGTATACAACTGATTCAGGCTACCCACTTGAGTGGTCTGCAACACTTATCCCCCTGTCTTTCCATTTACATGCATAAATAATTGTACAATTGAGACATGAAAAGTTATTCAAAGTAGATCTTTCTTCCTAATTCTTACAAAGGGTGAAAAAAGGGAGTATTTCAAAATATGTTCAAGAAACTTACAAAGTAATGTATGAATATTATTAAAAGATATTTTAAATTTCAAATTAAAAAGTACTTAAAGTAACATAATACAGTGAGTCAGAAGTGTGATTCAGCAACAGAGACTTAAAAACATCGAAAAAGAAAAGTAATTCTGGTTTAACTTAAGGAAAAAAAAGATGTCAATGGATGCAGCTGCTAGACAAATAAACCAAGTTTGGCCTAAGTGAAGTCAGTGAATTTAAATGAGGCTAAGATTTTATCCAGAAGAACTGCACTAAAGGCAGAAAGAAATTAAGACTACAGCTGACTGGCTGGGTCAGACAAGACGGTATGCTACGAGTCCCAGAAGAATCAGCGTCAGACGGAGAGAAAGATTCACCAGCTGCTCCCCAATCCTACCTATGCTGCTGACTTTGATATTTCAGAACACCAGTATTATCATATATTTCCATACTTCCATCAGACTGCCCAAGAAACAAGATGTATAATCAGATTACAGAGGTCTGCACCTTAATTTTCAACAAGTGAAAGGAGTAGGACAGGTAAATGGACAGAATTAATTTGTGTGAGTTGGCTTTCTTCTGCAACAGGAAATCCCTACAAGCCAGGAGCTTGGGAAATATGCAGCCATGGACAACTTTGTAAGAGTAGGGATTAAAAGAAGCAAGGTCACAGAAAAACTCTGCCCCAAGCTTTCACTGGGACAACATCTGAACTAAAGACATTATTGATACTCAAATACATTCAGATAAGTTCAGACAGATTCTCTTAATTCCTTTGTATTTTGATACTTCTGGTGCTTGGGGTTTTTTGTTTGGTTAGTTGGGTTTTTGTCAGTCTAATGGTTGAGACATGCACCTGGAACTGAAATGCTTTTTCTATCCAAGAACAAATGCAGATTTTTTTTTATAATAGAATGTTTAGAGTTGGAAGGGACCTTTCAAAAGTCATTTCTTCCAACCCTGCTGCCACAAACAGAGACATCTTTCACTAGATCAGGTTTCTGAGCCCCATACAGAGTCTTTTTAGGTCTAATCATCACTATACTAGGACACAGAAAAAAATCAAACATTGACTGTCTTTACTGTACATACTGCATGTAAGCATATGTTATAAATTCTCCATCCCAGAATGCTAGGAGAAAGAGTTTATTTTATTCTTTAAATAAGAGAAAACACAAGGTATTTTTTTTCAGCTGTTACTTGCAGTGTACTGACAGGAGGCATCCTCCTTGTTTTGCTCAAAAGGACTGAACGCTGTAAGGCAGCTTTATAAGGAACACTGAATTTTCATAAGTTAAGACCAGGTAATAAACACCATTTAGCATTATTTATAATGATGATCAGCTGACTTTAACACAATTTTCCTCTATCTCCCTGTTACCTCAATGTCTGATTAATTTAACCTAATGAGGAAAGAGACGAAAAAACCCAGAGAGTGGCTGCAAAGCCAGGAGAGAAAACTAAGCAGAAAGAAAACTCTTTATATACAGTTTTACAATATATTCACATAAATCATTCACATCCTAAAAAACCAACAAACCAAACAAAATCACAAAAAGTCAAATTCCAGAGTAGTTGTTTCCCAGTTCACATGAATAAACTAATAGTGTAATTCTAAAAACACAAGAGGGTCAATGTAATAGAGCAAAATCATGAGTGTGAATAATGTTGCATTCCTGAATTCAAACAGGATCAGGCTAACCCACACTTTCTTACAGGCATACTTTTACTGTATGAGCAACCCTATGCAATTCAACACAACTGAATTGCTGTAAGCATTCACACTAACACCTTATCATAGTATGTAGGATCCTTGCACAAATAGAATGGACCACCAGCTGAAATTTGGCTGTTTCAGAAAGCATTCAAACAGTTGGCTGATCAGCCAAATAATGCAAAAGCTGTGCAAAGTAGTGTAACATACAGAAAACACACACAGTGAAGCTACTCTCCTTCTATGGATTTCTTATGTGTAGACAAAAAGGCACTGTTTCCCAGAGATGTACCAATTTCAGATTAGTTCAGAAAGTCTTCCATAATGTTGATTTTAGTTTCCACAGATTAAAAATAAACAATCAGGTATATAGCTTGAGACGTTTTAGGCTGAGACAGAGGGTAGATGATTAATGCCTATTTTGCTTGCTCAAAGCAACGTCACAAAATTACTCAAAATTACACAAAAGGTGGTAAGAGATTATTTTGATTTAGTTCTTAAGTCTACCTGAAGTCTCTAAGATAGTTTTTACACATGCATACACATAATTCCACTAGAATCAATTTTATTCAGACAGAACAGCTATTATTGTAATTCACCACAATTTTAGAAGACAACAGGCAATTAAATCTTATTTCTATATATTATTGTTCAATCTCACAGATATTACTTACTTCGGTGGATAACTACTATTTGAATCTCTTTACTCTGTGGTTACTTTGAAAAGTTTGTAAAAAACATTTACAGCACTTTAACTAGGAGAAACAAACAACACTCTATGGTGAATGTGGCCATTCTGCAAATAAAGTGCACAAAAAAAGATATCTAAGTAATAGAATTCATGATTGACATTACTCTTTAGCAGGTGACAGGAAAAAGAGACTCTGGTGGTCCACATATAATAGCATTTTTATTAAGAATCTGCAAGCTTTTGTGAAAAAAGCGAGACTGTAAGCATGAGCTGCTCTGTATAGTAAGTTTTAGAGCAATTCCCACACAAAAAGAACAATTCTTTTTAAGCACAGAGGATCATTTGTCTAATTTTTTCAGGTGTAGGTGAGTTTAAAGGAAAACAAAGAAAAGTTTTGTTTTCTTTTATATTTAAAAAATCTTCTAGACCATAATGCACCAACTCAAACATATCTAACCCAGACAGTGAATGCCTGAGGTCTGATTACAGTGTATTAGCCTCACACAGGTTTAAGTTAACTGAAGAAGACAAACAAGGAAGAATCGTTCTTACCACTCGTGTGGCCTTTTGGAGTGAAGGGGCACTTTTTAACAAAGTAACAGGAGATATCATCTTTCCCTGAGAAGGAATCATTCACTATAAGCACAATGTGTTATTATTGGTGTTTTTAATTGAAATGTAAATTCTGGGAACACTCTAACCTAATTTGCTCCCAGAAAAAGAGGGCAAAATTCTCATTTTCAAAGCACTGTATAGACACTTCACTATTATTAATGAGTCTTGCTCAGTGGTCTGGGCCTCTACTATTCTGCAAAGCAGATAGCATTTTACAACATTCAGCTCTGGCATATTGGCATATTTACACAGCACTGTTGATTGTTACATCAAGTTGCTCCTTCTGATATGTTTCTTTGCAAAAAAAAAAAAAAAAAAAAATTGAGAAATAAATTGAGAAATAGTTTTTAAATAGTTCTAAGATACCAACCTCTGTGGACAGAATGCATCAACAGCAGTGTCCAACTGCAGCAAAGCCTAGCTGACAGAGAGTAGGATTCTGCCTAGGAACCTCCACTAAATTAAGAGCTTAAATTAAATCAGAGCTGTTGTGCTATTTTGTTTTGGGTTTTTCTTTTAACCCTTTCTAAGCAAAGTTAATTGTAGGCTTGAGACCTGAAAGTCTGAATGTAAAAAGAAACCAAAATCTTTCCATGACATGTCTACAGTTGAAAGAGAAGTTTGATTCATACTGTTCTGAATTATGCTTATTTAACATTTAAGATTATTTTCATGCACCAGTGTCCTAACATAAGGCCTGTACATGTTACTTGGTTTTAGATGGTAATTAGCCAAAACTAAAGTCTGTTTACCAGCAGAGTTTTTACAAACTACAACATGACTGAATTAAAGTATGCCTGGCTCTTTAAACACACAACACTGGAAAACCTTATTTGCTTTATGTTTCCCATCTAACCTTTTTCTTAGGAGTGACTTACAGCAAAATTTCCTTTTCTCCCACTGAGTTAAACCTGCTTAATTTTCAGCACTCTTGAATTTAAAATCAGTTAAATTATGTTCTGAATCTGGGCACAGCATTCAGCCATTTGCAAGATCAGACCTTAACCATTATTTACTAAGGTGATCAGCATGGAATCAATGTGCGTTTAAAATAAGTAAACAAAGCTTACTGTGATTTTTTACTGATTTGTCACTGAATCAGAGTAATATGGTAGGAACCTCAATTGCTGAAAAATTAAACATGGATCTGAAACAGCAAATAACCCACCACATGGAATATAGACACCTAGACAGTCATTGTCATGCTCTCAACATCCGTATATTACGTGAAATCCAACTCTCTAGCCAATAGAAGCTGCAGAGAAAAAGCCTGAAATATCTTAACTGCTCATCCTTCTCTGTGTATTATCAGATCAACAGCAAAGGTTGTAATGTTAACTGCGAGCAACTGTCACATTATAATGTGTATACAAATGCCCTGATATGCATATTTATTAAAGCAAAACTACACAGAAGTCCAGTACTTTCTGAAGGAACCTGAGATCAAAATGCACTTTGACAAAAACAAATAATTCTTTGCAGCAGAAAGATCAGTAAGAAGGGTAATAACAACTAAAGAAGGGAAAGGATTACTGATCTTGGAAATCCATAGTGCAGGAATTAAAAACTACAATCAAATTGTTTCTTCAACCATTTAGCATCTAATTTTCCTGCTGTGCAAGCTGGAGAACCACTTGAGACAGGCCATCTTGGAGAGTAACAAAGTGCACCAATAACTAACATGGGCTGAAAAGAATATTGATAGCCTGTGACAAGCAGCTTTCTGAGAAATGTTTCTTAGTCAAATAGCAGCAATCATAGATGAGGGTCAGTCAATTTAATCTGCTCTTTTTATATGGATTAGTTTAGCAAAGTAACAGAAGAGACAATTAATGCCTCCATAGCTTTTCATGCCATGACACTAGCCCATTATTTTTAAAACAAATACTTGGAAGATTATTTTCTATGCTACTGCATATGGGCATAGTCATTTTAGCAACTACTAACAGCACTGATAAGGACTTACTTTATTATGACACACAACTGTACATTCCAGAAAACCATTACAGTAAAAGTACATACTATCTTTTAAGCAAACAGATCCTTAAATATTTTACATAAATATTTAAACTCATACACTTACCAAACTGAAATCATAATCCTGGCAAGTCTCCACCCTTCTGTGCCACTACTGAATTTATCATTCAGAAACTGTATCATGCTCTAGAAAAAAAATAAACGTGACCTGTCAGAAAAAAAGAGTATTTTATTATATATATCATAGCAAAGAACTACACACAGTTAAAGGAACACCAGTTTAGAAAGTCACAACATTGGCCTACAAAGAATAATTTAATTAAACCCTAGAAGAATTTCCAGTAGATAAACTATAATTAGGAATTGGCCAAGATGCCAGAATAACACTCCAGGTTCTGATAGAAAGTGTTATAAGCCATTTTAAGGCTGCCCATGAAGCTCTTGCAAGCAGTAGCTAATTGTCCAAGGTCACCAGAAACCATCCAGCAGCCTGAAACTCTGATCCAAGGCTGCATTTCGAAACTGAGTGGATATAGAAAATTTTGACATCTTTACTGGATTTTCCAGGATCTCCTCAAGTAGCTGTTCACACAGGACACAGCACTTCCACACGCAGATCTTTCAGCACTATGCTCCTCTCAGGTGTTTCCCTCTTGGCCTTTTCTGACAGTTGTTTGACAGATGATATAAATTGCCTGATGGAGATTTTAAGTCAGATACTTAAGAAAACGAATTACAGCTGATGTCTTTGGTGTAATGCTTTGTGACACAAATAGTTAGGGAGAATGACACAGTTGGAAAATAATGTATGCTGAAAGCATGTGGAACAGTTCAGGATCCAAGGTGACTTTGTGCTGCTATTCACTACTTTTACAATTGTTTTGATATATACTTTCTGGGTGAGATACAATGCCTGGAGAGTCAACAGGTCTGTTTTCACTGACTTCTCTGTCCTTCTTACCAAGTCCAGTTACAAGTCAAAACATACCTAGCAAAGTTTGTACAAAAGTAGACCTCACAACTAGTCTTTCAAACTTTACTCCTTCAGGTTTGTTTGCTGAATGTAAATTTCCACCTTTTTGGTCTTTAAAGAACAAACTTTGAGCTAGAGAGGAACAGACATCAAAATATTTCTGCCACATCATGATTCTATGATTCTATGCACTACCACAAAGAATTTTTAGCACACTGAGCCAAATACAATCCCTGGTCTTTTTCCTTAGTTTGTTCAATGGTGAAGTAGGACAACCAAGGAAAACAAGTGTGTGCCCTTGATGTTATTCAGGTTGGCAGCAACTGATCTGATGCTATTATTCTGGAAGCTTTCTTTTCATAGCAGTGCTGTGCCCTAAAGACACTGGTCAACTAAACAGCAGAGCTAAGAGCGTGGTCCTCTAACTCCAGTTCTGTTGGTGAAAAAAAACAAAACCAAACAAATAAACAAAAAAAAACCATCCTGACATACAGCCCCATAAAGAACCCTCCAAACCAAATCAACCTGAAGGTGGGGTTGATATAAGCTGGACTGCAGACATAAATTTATTATTGCTTCAAATTTTCGACGTTATTTGAGACTGCATGTGAGTCTTTTCATGACTTTAATGCCTCTAAGAAAATAATACAGTTAAAATAAAATACAAAGGAAATAAGGCGAAAAGAGCATTCTAGGAATAAATTAGGTGGTACTAAATAGTGTAACACTTCAGTTTGTTTGTTTGTTTAACAGGCAGAGTAAACTTTATCATTGAAAGTTTTCAACAAGCAGTTAGAAAACAGGCATAGAACATAGTATTGGACTTATACTAAGATATTTTAAGAACATACTGATGCACAGACACTGCTGACAACGAGGGCATACCTTTTACTCACTTAAAATTAATCGTAAAAGATGATTTTTGATTCTTGGATGATTACACAACTCTTGTAAAACTAGAGAGGGCAAGATTCCAAGAGCTCGATTACACAAATGATATATTGTGTCTGTGTCATGTAGAGAGGGAATTGGGGTACAAAATATGGATCCCGGTGTGCATCTGAACATTCTTAACTTCAGAATAAGTGTTTGAATTTACTATTCCAATTCTGGAATCCCATTAGTTTAAAATAAGCAAATACACTACCATACACAGGAAAGAGTAGCAAAATCTGGCCCTGTGTTGCTGTGCAAGAACTCGGTAAATCTGGCCCTACTTAAGTTTCAGTGGCCACCAACAGCGTTAAGAATTGCTCAGTAGGAAAAAATAAGGCAAATCCAGTCCAGAGTAACCCACTCATTTCAATTAAAAAAACCAAGAATGGAATCAAAGGTTGCTTTAGGCAATAATGGTAAAGTTTAAATAATATCAGTATGGGAAACCCTCTGTTTATCATTCTGAAAAGATCACATTCTAACATGTTTATTGAATTTATTATTTCTAAACATTTCTAAATTCTAATAAGCAAAAAGAATAGAAAGTTTCATCATGGATCACTAAAATGGCCTTGGGATTCTTGCATTCAGCCGTACAAGCTATACGTTGTCTTGGCACACAGACTTAACCCAGAAATGTAGACTGACTCAAACACCATCCAGTGGCGAATGAGTGTTATTACATTACAGCAGCAGCTCATCTACATTACCTTCCCTTTTCAAGAAAAGTAGTTAAAAGTATTTCATAAAACTGGACAGACAGGAAGGCAACTCTACTTCTGCTGAAGGGAAAATAGCTAAGAGAGAAACCTAAGGATACTGGGAGGTAAAAGTAGGTAGGAGAAAAAAAACCCAAACCCCAGCAATTACAGCTGCCATTTTATACCAGACTTCCAATGAATGATCTTCAACAAACTGAGCTAATGCATCAGCCTCTACAGTGAGAAAATGGAAGTGGCTTCTGTGGATCAATCATGATCTCTGCACTAATTAGAAGAAGACAATTATATCTTCAAAATAAGCACCATGTAATTTACATATTCTTTGCATTTTAGTCCTGCTATGTCCCTGATAGAGCACCACCCTATCTCCCCTTGCAAATCCTCAGCCCCTCTCCACAAATCACGCTTACGTATCTCACACACTGAAAGAAGAGATTAAATAGCCATAATAGAAAAGAAGGAAGGAAATAGAGCTGCTCTATAAGAAACAGAAAAGTTGATTTCTTTAGACAATCACCACTCTTTGCATCATTTGGAGAAAAGATTCCTAAGAATTACAATGATATTGGCCATCCTTTTGTAACATACAGGCAAGGGTCATTGTTCTGTTCCTCCCTCTGCCATTTCAAAGGCCTTGCCCTGCTGTCAGACTTTCATAAGGCACTTTACAAACATATTACTGAATTGCTGTATTCACACAAAATTAAAAAGGAAAACAAACCAATCTGTCAGACAACAGCCTTGAACCTCCCTTTTTCCTGACTTTAGCCTAATTTTCAAAATATTCATATAACTGCCTTTCACATGTTTAGCATTACTTCTACACATACACTTCAAATCATAGCAAGATTTCAGTTAGAAGAGACCTTTACAGATCAAGTCCAACCACCTGTTCAAATCAAGACATAGAAGGCATTATATATATAGATATATATATATTTTGGTCCAGGTTCTCAGTTATGTTTGACTTCACTGAAGATATCCTAATTTACATTTTACTGAACATATGGTCTTTTGTACAAGTAACTACAAATCTCTTGGGAGGAAGTTATTGTTATTAATAAACACATGGGAAACTGAGGCAGAGAATTTGAATGACAGTTCTCTGTTTAACCACCTGGGAATCATTACTAAGATCTGAAGTTCTTATGGGGTGACCCCATAAAAACATAAGTCATTACATGTTTCTACCTCATATATTAGGTGGGGTATGAGCTGAGGAAATCAATTCACTTAGTTTGGTATTTTAGAACAAATGAATCAAAAAAGTTAACATTAGAATTTAAGATATTCATTTGCATACATAAAATTCAGGAGAGTTTTTTGTTGCATTTGTATTTTAATACCTCGGTCCTGGAATATTCCAACAGCTATAAGCTAAATAATCTACATCATTATTAAAAGAAAGAACAGCATACTATTTTTAGTCCTTAAATCATCAGAATTGTGGCTAAGAAAGACAGAAATACGAGAACCCAAGAAACAAACAAACTTCATAACAACAGTTCATACCTATAATACTCTTATTTGCTAGTAGTTCACATATTGACCCCAGCATTCCTACTCACATGAAGTGTGCCAGGATACTTAATGGGAATTCTTATCTTAACAAAATGACCTTGTGCCTAGTGAATACTTAGAAATGGCCAACGCAGCTAATGATATCCAGGCAGCCTGGCAGAATAACATCTCACTACATTTCATGCATGTAACAAAACAGCATAATGTAAATGAGTTGTTTTGGATTCAATATACCATAAATCACGTAGTGGAAAGCCTTCATGGGATTAATATTTTTAAAGACAGTTATTCTTTTGTAAATGTATATATATATCCATTTAAAAAAATCCAGGATGTGAATTCAACAACTGAGGAGCCTTCTACAGTCAACATTTGTGCTGTTAGCAGCCAGAGACATGAGAGGATACCCCTCCACACTCCAGTATAGAGCCAAAGATTTCCTGCAGATCTGAATATGACTGTAAGCCATGACTGTCCTCCATTCAAAACCATTACATTCCCTACACTGTTTAGGTAAATTGACTTGTTTCCTCTGTGGTAGAAGAAGCTGTAGCAAGAAACAGAGAAAGAAGTTCTGAAGAACAAAGAAGCCTGGCACTTAAGGTGAACACAGTACATGAAATACGGTTTGTTTTAAAGCCAGGTGACAGGATAGCCTTTGGCAAGAAGAGAGAGAGGGGAAAGAACAAGAAGCGACCATTTCAGTAAGCAGAAAGAGTTGAATTTTCCACTTGCACCTCAGTAATACTTCACAATTACTTAACTTTTTCATTTTCCAAGCCACAAAATATATGAGTAGCAGATAAAAACACAGCATATCCACATTTTGAATGCCAACAAAGTAATCAGTTACACCATCAACAACAATAAACCAGTCACCTATACCAAAGTTACATATTCAATTGGCAAAAATACATACATCTAACAGCTGGTAAGTCATACTGCTAGCAGCTTTAGGAAGAAATGATTTCACTGTTTATGTTCTAGCTGATTTTTAAGTCTTCATCTATGTGATTGTTTTTAATGGGAAAATAAGAAATTATGCCAAAATTACTTGCTTTCAAAATACCATTCTATCTCTACATGTGTATGCTGTACAGTAGCTTCCTCTGCTGTTCTAAGTTACCTATAAGCATTTATGCAGTATTCCACTTTATTCACCTATTTCCACACTTCCAAAATCTACTGGCTATGCTTGCAAGTTAAGTGCATGAAAATCTTACTCAGCATGGTTGAAAACTTAAATATAAATGGGTGATTCTCAATTGGTACAAATACTTCATCTAATTCACTAGGATTGTTTAGGGTGCTTGACAAACTAATCACATATTTTTTGTCTGTGTGAGAAAAATAAGCCATAAGTGTTTTGATGTTAGCTTGGTAGACTAAACAAGCCCTTCCTCCACTGAATATTTTGCAAGAACTCATTAAACAAGCTGAATTAAATGCAAGGTACTAGGAAACTATGGTGGCTAATGTGTCACATACTTTATTGAATGCACTAGCATTTGATAGTGCAGGAGCAGACAGCAAGCTGAAGTGTGCTGGATTCTAAGAATAAAGCAGCAAATAGCTTTGACCCAGTGTCCACCTCAGATCAGGGTTTACATTTGCAGTAATTGTGTACCTCTTACTGTTTGATGTGATGATCTTTTGGAGTCCACTTTCCAGATAATTTTATGGTCATGTTCAACTCAGAGTGAGCTTTATCCTGATAAAGCATTAAACTAAACCACTTTCAACAGAAAGAAATATTTGAGGAGGATTTGTTTGATTTTGCGGAGAAACAAAGTTAGAACTGCTCTATAGAAAAACAAAACTTAAAATCTCATGTATTGAGGAAATGTGAGACGCTTGTGAACTAGCCTCTTAAATCTCAAACTTACACTAGAATTTCTTGGGGGTTTTTTTCAGATGAGACTTGTAAAGACACACTAGTGGATGACATTGTGTTAACAATAACATGTTAATTAAAAAGCTTCAGAACTGCAATCATCTATCTATTTTGGGTGCTTTTTTGAATTATACACTGCACTGGGATTCAGGAGATGCAAGTCCATTTCCACAGGATGCTTCTAGGCGAGTTGCATTATCACATGGGACTTCTGCCCTCCGACATCTGTGGAAACTGTTGGAATCTGGAATGGCTGCAATCCCTTTTTTGTAATTTTATTATCACTTTTTTTTTTCTTTCCCCCTTTTTTAATATGTATATACTATCATATATATATTAATACCTACAAATAGATGCACATGCAACTGAGTGGCCACTTGATACTCATAGCATACTCCTTATTTCCCTTACCAGTATTGAAGATCACATGCAAAGACTTTTACTTCCACACTTTTCTATAAATTTTGGAAATATTGTGAAATAGTATGAATAATACTGTATTCCAGGTTTCACACAAGCATGTATGTACCAGTGATCTATGCTGTTTGTGTCTCAAGAGCAAGGGATCTAGCATCGGGACTTCCATACTTCACCAAGCTCTAGGAGTCCAATTACATTCATAATTGTATCAGGGAAGTAGGTGTTGCAGAAAGACACATGACTCTTCTCTTGCTTATATGTGATGTGCACCAGTATAAATAAAAAGGTAATCAGGACCCTAGATTCCTTTCTTAGTTCTGTGACAGTCACTGCTGAATTTGTGCAAACTGCTTTACTAGTCCTTACGAGTGAAGTCCCTTATCTTGCTGAGGAAGTAAATTGGTATCTGTTTCCTTTAAGGGAACTAGAGTTGTCTAATACCTACATTTATAGGATATTGAGAGTCCTAAATAAATGGTGCTACTGGATAAAAAGCAAAATCAACCTTTTTGACTTGAGCAGCAAGCCACTGTGTAGGGCACTCTCTTTCCATTAGGAGAAACTGATGACAAAATCAGCTCCTTCTTTGGCACAAACAAATCCTGGTTTCCCCGAACATAACAAGAATTAAACAGCTGGAGATGGCTTCTTTTCTCTTAATTCTAAGCTTTCTTTTTTCAGCATTTAACTTAAAAAGTTCTGACACTTTTCTCAAGTAAATGTTACCAGTGTTCATATGGTTCTGGCCAGTGCTTTTTTACTACTTTTTTTTTTTTTCCCCCTCTTTACAAGCTGTTTTTTTCTGCATCATTCCCTCAAACAGTTGCACTAAAGCAATACTCTATAACACCTCCCTGTCTGAAACAGTCTGAGACACCTCATGTGTGTCTTTGTTTTGGGCAATGTCACATGTATGTGGCTTGCTAGAGGCCTCCACTGTTTAAGATACCTGGTTCAATAAAGGGGCTTAATGACGTCTTACTAACTTTCTAAGCTGGAAGATGGTGTCCAAGGCTCCAGTTTCAATCTACAGTAGTATTATCATCAATACAATCAATGACTAATAATAGGTATGTAAAGGCAAACATTTCCTGGCTGTTCTTAAGTCTAATCTTTAAGGTGGCATACAAAGTAAAACAAAATCAGGCAAAGATTTCCTACCCTAAATATCATACAAGTGACAATCACCATGCACAGAAACACATTTTTAGCAAATGTTTTAATTCCATTTTTTTTCCCATTTGTAGACACTTTGTATGTTCTGATACTACACTGATGTTTCTAGAAGTTCTCACCCTAAGTTAACATCAGTATGGCGAAGTCAGCTGAACACACTGATTTGTATAGGTGCAATTAGTGCATTATTTTGGATGTGGTTTTAGCTTAAGCCACTTTTTACCATAACAGCTTTGGCAACAACCACAATTATAGTAGTTTAAATGAGCTTTGGAGGCATGGCATGGAGATGACCCTCCACAGGGACATCTTTCTACCGGTAGTCTATTTCATTATTTACCTGGTTATGTGCAATTAAAGGAATTAGAGTATCATGATACACTGGTATCAACAGTGTCACAAGTTATTTCTGATGATCCTTCTGCAGTACTTTTATCAAACTTTTTTTTCCTTCCCACCAAGAACATTCAACGTCTTAAAAAAATGTATGCTTTAAATTTTTGCTTTGAAGCTCATATAAACAGTGACTGCAAGGGATGAGCAAACATTTGCCAAAGTTCTCAACAGTCAAAATAAGTACAGTTCATTAGTACTACCTTTAAAGCAGTTTTATTTTACTATGTTTCATTTCACAATGAAACCTCCTATGAATCCTAACTCAAGGGACTGGGAAAAAAAAAAAAAATCAATCAATTGAAAAATATTTCATTTTGTCTTCAGGAGAAATTCTGCTCCTCTGCAAGAAGAAATAATACAATTACATTCCTAACGAGACTGTAGTATTACATGGCGTTCTTGTTGGATAAGTTTTCTAGGTACTTGCAAATGAGATTTTATTAAGTACAGAAACAGACAAATATGGAAACATCTTAGGTTTTAGATCACAAAGACACAAGACAACATCTTTTAAGCAGGTGCGCTTTCCTGGGCAGCTGCTGAAGATTAGTAAGTTACAAGCTCAGGATTTTATTCTTTAATATGGCTAAAGAATAAAATCTTGAGTCTGGCAAGTTGGAGTCAAACTGCCACAATGAGCACCTGTTGAGAAAGCCTATTATTTGAAGCTGGGGGTTCTGGGTGAAAAGATCACTGTGAATTAATTTTGATTGCTTTGCAAAACTCTACATAACAAATGGTCTCCGACAGGGGTATCAAGAGACTTCATTTGAAGGGGAGAAAAAGAGATTTTGTTTTTAGGAAGGTAACATTATCTCTGCACTGACATTAAAACACACCAGTGACTGCACTTGCTTGAATCTCTCTTCTGAAACAGATTGTATGTGCTTAGGTTACCAGGTATTATGTTTTGGGAGGGGAAAGAGAAACAACTGGTATCAAAGTCTTATCTAAAAGATTAGCTAAAAAGAATATGGTCAGAGTTCCATGAATCCTGAATTGTTAAGGCAGTTATTTGCTCACAAGTTTATTCACAGCCACATTTCTCTGTGCTAGGAGTGCTATATACATTGCCAAAATTGAAAAGGAGAAGTGAATAAATCAAACCAAAGTTTTTGAAGTTGACTAAGTAAATCAGCAGCCCTCTTGTATGAGTTAACCCTAAGTTCAAATAACACTATGGATGATATGTAAGTTTAGTAAATATTTCTCTCACTTGGTATACAGGCTACTGAATAGGAAGCAGTTTGTCTCTCTGAAGCTTCCATCCAAAATGTACAAAATTGCTACCTGTCTGTCATCTCCTGATTAATTCTAAGGCCAAGCTTACCATCTGTTTGTGCAAATGAAAAGCGTAATATTCTACTAACTACTCGGCATGATCACTTTACTTAAGAGTTTCCTGCAAAATGATTTGCAGCTCGTCCAGAGCTTATTTTTAGAACAAAAAGAAGCACCACAAAGCACTATGCTTTTAGCTAATAATCATGTTCCAGTTGACTTTATGCTTGATTTGTCAACTCTTAGTCATTAATATTACATGAATTACAACTTCTGATTCCTTCAAAACTGACTATAAAATCTATATACATATGATAATAAAATACTCATATTGACTTCCCTTTTTATTTATACTCTGTATTTAAGGCCACTTGAATTACATCATCATCAGGTTATTAACTGCACCTATACAAAAATTTCGATGTGTTTGGTTTCATAGGGGTACTAGAGGCTAATCTCTGTGCCTGGCAAAATCATTGCAGCCATAATAAAGTCAGAACAGAGCCACATACTCCATTAAATAAAAATAACAAGAAAATTCTAGATAAATCAGATCCTGCATTTTGTTAATTTATGGTGTAGGTAGGAATCACTCTATTATTAGACTGTCAGTCATCTAATCTTCCCAAATTCTGCCGTATCTCTGCACTACACTGTAGGGCACATGATGGCCACCTGAACAAAGAAATACTGATGCTGTTCTAAAAATCAGACCAATATACTGTCATGAACCCAGCAAAGAAATATTATAAGATATCTCAAGCAGTCATACTTTGCTTTTGTAAATAAACCTGATAAACTGACTGGTTTGGAGTTGAAAGTAAACTCCATACTGTCCAAATGTATATCAGTTCCATTTATCTGCACATGCCTTTGACAGCACTACAGTTCTGCAGCCCCCATGACCAGCCCCTGCCATCCCAGAACCTTCCTAAATATGGATGCATAAGAGAAGACCTGATTGCACGAAGACAGTGCCTAGTATAAATCACTTATCTTGGACAATTTGAGGGGTTTTTCCACTAACTTTATTTTTCTTCACTAAGACACAGGTGTCCTGAATATCTTTAAAATTAACATACATCACTTCAAGCAACATATTTATTCTCTTGTTAATTCCATTGTTCACCTAATATAAAGCATGAAGCAGTGGATAAAAGTATTGAAGAAAAAAAATAGATATTGTCATATTGTTTCATCTTTTTGTCTTCTTTTTGCTTTTTTTGAGAATAAAAGTCTTTCTAATAATGCCTCTGTGATTCCATTATAGCACGTTGAAAAAGCAAAGCACACTAGAAAGTATGAGCATTGGAAAATATGTAATATATCTTTCGGCTTTTTTTCTTCATATCTCCAAAATAAACTATAACTTTGCCATGTTGAAAAGTTCTTCCTTAAGTTAGTAAAATCTGTCACTTTCCATAATGGTTAATTTGAAGTAAGTCCACAGGTGCAGTATTCTGTTGTTCACAGCTTGGGAAGTCAAGGCTTATAATAAAAAGCCCTCTGTGTTATGGTCCTCCCTCCCTATCAATTCACATCAAGTATTATTAGAATCATTTGCCACCTCAGTGCTGCTTCCTCTGTGCTCAAACTGCAGAAGCAACAATGACATTTTAGTGCTCTGCAGGTGCTGCTGTGTGTGGTCAGGAACACAGAAGTGTGGCCTGCTATTGTTCCCCAGTAGCACTTTGATCTCAAACACAAAAAGCCACATAGCTGGCTGCCTTATTCATTCTTATGCGGCATTTATATGGGTGAGAGAAAGAAGAGGTGACAAGAGATGGGCAATCCATAATATTTATTTCAACAAATGCTTCAAATCTTTTTAAACATCATAAGAACATGGCTCATTAAACTACAACAGCCTTGAAATTGTGTTATAAAACCACAAAACAAAAATCAATACTTCTGCTGGAAAGGAGGCAATGAAATATACTGAGTTGGTTGAAAAGTGGCTTGTATGAATCATAATATTATTATGTGCACATCACTTCTACTCCCAATACTTCAAGTTAACAAAGTAGGGAGTACTTTCTTTCCCATCACTTAAACAGGTGCTACGAGGTGGTATTTATCAAAGTTATTTTCCAGACTCAAACCCTCTCCCATAAATAATGCTGGGATATAGGAGGCTTAGTAAAGGGAAATCAACTCAATGCATATTTGCTACCTGAGATTCAGCTGTTGTATTATTTTACAGTCTGATCAATACCACGTTCCATAAGAGCAAATTAAAAAGCCACAGCATCACCCTGAAGAAACACTGTAGGTTTATTACTGAACGAGAACTATGTAACATTTCTGGATTTAGTAAAGATTAAATTTGGTAGCAGGATTTGACCACTATAAAATACTTAAACTCTTTATTTCAAGTCTTTTCAATGACTTGTCCAAATTTTCAGCAATGTTACAGAATCAACATTCCCTCTGGTGAAAAAAATCCTCTGAATATTATTTTAAAATCTCATTTATTTTAAAATGAGGCTATTACCCTTCAATTTGCTACTTCAAAATATTTTAACACAGGCAAGCAATGAAATTATTTAAAATATAAACACTGAACAGTACGGAACTAGATGATCTTAACATCCTTTCCAACCCTAACTATTCTATGATTCTATGATCTATGATTCTATGAGACGAAGGAACAGGGAAGAAAAACTCATGAAGGAGGCCTACATTATTTGGTTCTCCCAGATGTTAATGTAGTTTTCCCACTCAGAAGCAGCACAGAAAGGTTATATCAAATATATCCCAGGAAAAAGTTAGCCTTCTCCACCCACAGACCTTCACATACATGTGATATTCTTTCTTAACATGTTTCTCAGGAAAAATCAACCATAAATACCTGTAAACAATAAAGAACAGAAGGAAGAAGACATAGAATAGTATCTAAATGAGACTAGCACAAAGCTCAGCAGCTATTAGCAGCCACTACACTCTCCTCAGAAATAAAAAAAAAAGTCTCCCAAAACTGCCCATCCCTGACGACTTCCCTTTGTAGTGTAATCAGGAAAAGACACCAAAAGCTTTCCACACTGAAATTAATGTTTAAAACATCAGTGCTCTATCCATGCAAGTCTTTGAAGAAGGAGTAAAGAAGAAAACCATATCTCAAAAGTCAATTGATGGAAGGAACTAAAAGCAGTTTTTAAGACTGGTGCAGAGTGCATAGAATAACTATTTCCACTAAAAGAGAAAATATGTTGCAGGAAATAAAATTCAAGCTAAGCTCTGGAAAGAAAGGAATACAGAGCACAACTGAAGACCTCTGTACCTCTGATTTGCTGAAGTGAACCAGGATGAGATCAAATCCTTAATTGAGAACAAACTCATTCAAGAAATTTCCATAGCTGCCACTGCTGTAGCCAAGCTTCTCTGCATATCCCTTCTTACACTATGAATATTGACAGGGTAGATTGAGTTGTTTTACTGCACTTCAACCATTCCAAAGTCTCCTGTACTAGACAGACTGTATTAGAGATCTGTCCTAATAGATGTGGGTCTGTACCATCATTTTAGATAGTTACAGTGGCACTTGAAAGACTCAGAATGTCCACTCACCATCGGAGACTAAAAGCTTAGTTTTTTCCAGGTAGAAAAATCTCACTTCCTATATCACATGAGCTTCTAACCCCAGGTGGGGGCTGGCTCTGCAGAAACCAAGGAAATGCCATCCTGTAAATGAACATCTCAGTTTCCCTTGAGCATGCAGAATGGGCTACTTTTTCCAATTCCACCAGCCATCCTTTTCAAATTATGCTTTGATTTTACAACTTAACAGGAGAGGGAGAAAAGGTGCTCCAGCTGGTTACTACTGATATTTAATCTTACATTTATTTTAACTTTACTGTTTTCTATAGTCTTGTCCTTCACCAGCTCGACTGTTGTTAGAACCTTTTCCAGTTAACTGTCAACACTACACATAGCCTTAACCCCTAAGAGAGGGAGAGAAGGAGGGAGGGAGAGAGGAAGGGAAGGAGGGAGGGAAGAGGGAGGGAGGGAGGGAGGGAGGATAGAATATGAGAAATAACTACTAATCTGGGAGACATATCACATCACCACAGGATTCTCTCCTACTGTACACTAATTACATCTGCTTAAAGTCAGATCTCCCCAAAAACTTATTTGGAAATGAAGCAGCCTGGATTTGACCCTCTACAAAGGGCTAAGAGTGTACTGCAAACATCTGCTCAAAATCTCAACCCATGTCAGCTACAGGTGCTTGACTACACCATGGCTCTATCAGCACACTGCCCCTCTGCTTGTACATCTAAAGACTAATCAAACAACAGACTAATTGATTTTCTTTGATAACAATAAAAAAGGGGGATAGAGGGTTGACTGCTGTCCAGACAGGACAGGCATTAGGACAATCTCAGCGTGTTTGTCTAGGATGTCAGCTAGTAAATGCCCACTGTCACGGCACTTGGGCCATGATTTTAAGTGACTTTGTGACAGCGTGTTTCGAAAGCCTTACTTATGACAGAATAGCACTTAGTAAAAATCATGATTCTTTGGGATGGTTTAAATTGATCATTATATAAACAGAAATGGCAACACAAAGCATTGAACAAGTTTGAAACACAGGTCAAGCTGCAGACGACAGGGGGATGTGTGGAAATTGCTGCCCATGTTCTTAATTTCTCCTGTTCTTACTGTTGTCAATGTCTTAATTTTCAGATAAAAAGAAAGCCCTTCAAGATGAATAGTAGATAAAATGAGGACTTCAGGCTTTAGTTGACAGTTACTTCAGGCTCCTGATGAAATGAAACTCACTCGGTTCTGTTTCTCCACAGAACAGTCTGGGAAAGAACATCTAAATGTAAGTGCAGCTTGCTGACTTGTACCACACATGGCACTGTTTCAAAACCCAGTTACCTTTCAGAACCAAAGACTGTCACTGCCATATATAGGGTTATAAAGAGCAATTGGTCAAATAGATAAAATCTCTCAGAGGATCCAAAAATACTTCCTGTCTTTATCATTGTTCCTAGGACTCAACAGTAGAGCATTACAACACATGGTTGCACTTCCATGCGTGCTGCTCGTAATTTTATATCGTACCTGGAGATACACACTTTCTGGGAGAAAAGAGCATCAGGCAATGTTACAGAGACTTGCAGCAAAAGCAGATACTGCAGAGGACTCACATTTGTACACTTAATTACAGTACACTCTCCACTACACAGCACTGGCACTAACCTTTTCACACCTTCCTACCTCATACGCTACCCTCAAAGAAACCAGGAAGCTGCTAGAGCAACAAGTCTGACCCTAAACTGTTATAGTGTACATGATCCAGCATTTTTCTTCTGATTAAATATGACCTTTACAATTCCACATACTTTGTTTTACCATTTCTTTCCTATATGGGGAATATATAAAGAGAATTCATTACAAGAAGTCTAGGCTGAAAGTTATGTGCGATAAGTATTACTGAAATTGAAAATCAGCCAAAGTACTTGTCTGCAAGGCAGCAAATGCAATTACTATTTCCTTGTACTGTGCCTGATGAAGGGACTTTTCATCTACATGGAAATCTTTAAAAGATTATAGCTACATCCAATCGTTCAGCAAAAATTCAGTATCCCTTAAGACAGAGCTGGTGATTTGTTCTTACAAATGCAGCAAAAACATAAGAATGAATACATGGCATCAGCTCTTAAACTTCATCTGATAAGTAGCAAATGTACTGAGGTATCAGCAGGGTACTTCCAGGTGTTCTGGTAGATGCTGAAATTCAAAGTGCCTGTTTTGTATTAGACAATTTATAAACATATATAGTCCAAGAGAGTAGCCATGTAAGGTATGCATCCATTCTAAAAGACCAATCTGAACATTTTCCTATCTAAATATCCAAAATAAACAAAAATTAAAAGATAGGGAACTATTGTTAGTATAACTTTACAAAGTACATCAAGGAATTTGAGCAACTTGCCGTAGGTCACATATGTGCCCAGAGCCACAGATGAAACTTCCATTTCCTAAGTTAGCCCCTCACACTTTAACAACCAAAACCTTCACATAATCCTCCAAAGTTCCAAACCATGCACATTAAAACATAACAAATTCCATTCAGCAGCACTAAAAATAAAGGAATATGTGTACATCAAGCTACTGCATGTATCAATAGATAGAGGGTGAAAACAACAAAACAGTATGTTCAAGGAGCACCAACGCAAGAATTAAATTTCAGTATTGCTGTCAACTTTTCATTTTCACTAATGGCTTTTAAGAAACACAGACATTTTTCCTCAGCCCATTTTACCTTTTCCCTCCATTTGACAAATATTGATTTTCATTTCCTCCAAGTTTAAGTGTATTGAATGCTATTGTGACTGTTCTGTTTGCTTTTTTGTTGTGTCTCAGCTTTATTGAGGATGCCAGCATGAAAGCATACATCTCTGGAAAGAGAGAAATTGCTTAATAACTTTTTAAAGCCAGAAGAGAATACAGGAGCCCAGACTACTTTTTTGTGTAGGTCAAGCAAGAAAAGTGACTCTAAGTGACTGTATGATGTGAGTAAAGAGATTGCTGAAGTAAGAGCTTTGGTGTTTTAAGCTGTTACTGCTACGCTTTGTCATAACAGGGCAAATTATGGAGTGTTCTCCCTCCACTTCAGTCCAAAGTTAGACATGCTATCTCAAAAATGCCTTTGGTGGCATTTTAAGCTAAGCCCATTTTGCAGACAGTTGGTCCTTCAGGAGGCTTGGTTTGGAAGGTAACATCTCACAAAATCCTGCCTCAAACAAGCAGTAGCTTTATGAATTCTTTTCTGCCTGACTCACAGATACATAAGCTCAACTTCCTTTTCTAGGTGATATCCTTAAGACTTGTGAGCCTGTCTTACATTTTGGGTACATTTTGGGCATTTTCATATCTTATGGTCTTATTCGTGGAATAAGAAATCACTCTGTTTCTGCATCAATATGAACAAAGAATGCCTATGCAACTTATTTCACCCATTCAAATATGGAAGGGGGGGAGAAATGTCAGTGGTCAGAAATAAACACCTGGACTGAAAGGGAAAGACAGTAACACCTTAAACTGCCACAGATGCTGTTACAGAACTTGTCTGCACAGCACTCATTCATCAGTGTTAGAAGCCAAAGTAAGTTGAGCTGACTGAAGCAGAGGGTTAAATTAGTTTACATGTATCAGCATCAGCGGTCTACGCTGGTGTAGGCTGCTTGCCACAACTGCACTAACTAGTAATCTAACCATCACAACAGCCTCATTCTCAGCAGCAGCTCTGACACAACTTATTGAGAGGACTCAGTATTCAGCCTAGTCAATTAAACAGACATATAAACCTTTAAAATCTGTTGTCTCTATATAATTTGCTGTTCTCTGGATTCTCTAACCAACAGAAAAATAGGAGCTCATATGAATGCATATTTAGCACTGATCACGATTATCCACTTAGTTATTCTACATGTGAAACAAATAAATGCTAGCTTTGCTATGTATTAACTCACATTTTTAAATCCTGGTGAAACGAAAGCAACTTACAATCATTCACTTATAGAAGCGGCTCATTTTAGAAACAGGCAGTTTTTTGACAAAAATCTTAACATTATTTCTCTGGTTGTCTCACTGGCCCTGTTTTGAAACTATTTTTCATGAAGAAGATAGGTAAAAGAAAGAAACTAGTGACTAGTGGGGTTAAATCTATTACCATGTGCCAGACCACTCCATTTTTTGTTTCCTATATTCAATTCTGAATAGTGCTCATGTTGCACCACCTGATGCCAGGTGCTGCAGGGCTTCTGCGACACCCTCCTGACATTGTGATGCTGCATTTTTAAGACCTTTAAATAATGAAAATAGACCTCTGCACTTCATCACTGCCCTGGTCAAGAGAGCTGTCTGTACAGATGATGTGAATGTCTGTTAACACAGAGAGACTTCTTACTTTTGAAATGTAATGACACTAGAAGTTCCAGGGCTGATCATTCCAGTGAGGACTTTCCTTGTTATCCTTGGTGACAAAGTCTAACACAGGCATGGACATGTTTTTAGCCCTATCTAACTTAAACTGCTTTGCAAAAGTGACAATAACTTCTTAAAGTTAAGATCCACAATTTGGGTTAATTAGTTAACTGCTACAAAAATGAAGATGACATCACTTCCTTACTCTACAAGTCTCCAGCAGGTGTTCTCAGAGGTATACCTGAGAGTATGCTCACAGTCAGATGCATACAGGATGCTGGCCCTATCCACCATGCAGAACACTGCTGAGAACATCTTCAGCCCTTTGGTGTATGTTATTCATCAGCTCCCTCAGCGCTAGAGAGAATGGAGTACTTCCCTACTATAATTCTACTGCTCCTCTTCCTGTATAACTGCGAGATTTTGCCTCTTCAGAAATTCAAAATGTGGTTTCAAAAATATGTGTCCAAAGAAAAAGAGAAGATAAAATAGAAACCAAAGAAACAGACTCATGGTAGGACAAAACTGTAATATAATTTCAGCCAGAAAATAAATTTAATCCCTGCCATGCATACACCTCACCTTTAAAACAGTTCTGTAACCACACGTGGTTCAGGGCCTTCCAGTATCTCATGTCCCTGGAACAAGGACATCTTCCCAAGAATGAATCTCAATGAACTCACCATCTTCCAGGCATCTGCAAGGCCAGTATCAGTAGTCATAGAGGGACTGGCTCAGGGTATCCATTGGAATATTAACTATAACCTGGATGTAAAAATCTGAAACATCAGGAAACTGAACATAACACAGCTGTATCTGTTTTCAGATGGACTTGCACACTTTCCAATTATTCTTGTTCTTTCTTATTAAGATCAATACTTCAAAGCCTCTACTCCCCCTTAACTTTCTGTCTAGAGATAGGTATTTATCTATAGAGAAGTATAAATAAAAAAGAGACTGTATTGTACGTGAAACCTAATAAATCATTATGTTTCAACTCAAGAGACACATTGCTTCTAGCTTGTACAAATACCTGTACCCACTTATTTGCAAAACTTTATTTTCACTTCTGACAACTCAAGCACGAGAGAAGAAATCCAAATAGAAAATATTACTTCGATTAAATAAAAAAACAAAGACAAAACTGGAGATGTATTGAGGACTGGCCGAGAGAACAGCAAAAAGGAACTGTCATATTACAAAGTCACACCCCCTCCTGCCAAGTAAAACTGCCCTCCCGTAAAGACGCAACCAAGCGGCTTGTGAGTTCAAGATTCCCAAAAGTAGCAAGTATGCCCCAAAGAAAAGGTGAAACCAAGCACCAACTGTTGCATTTTGATGATCATCAAATACTCTTTCCAAAGCAGAATTGGAGAGATTCGTTGGCTGCTGCAGCAGGGAGGACTTAACAGACTGTGTCCCTAAATCTCAAACCATAGCTCAGCCTAGGAAGAAACACTGAAATTAATCTGACTTTTCCGTGAAAAGAGAGTTTAGCATTTGGTCATCGTCAGCACATGAAATAAGCCAGGCAATTTGCTGCTCCCCTTCCCCTGTCACCCCTGCATCGTCAATAGAGAAACTTCATTCTTGCCCATCCGATGTGCTGCGCTACCTCCTCTCCACTCTGCTGGCTTACTGAATCTTTTTGATCAGCCCTCCGCGTCTTTTTCATCCTTTCACTCCGTCTGCCCCGCTACATCTCGCCATTTGCCCCACGGAAGCGAAATGCCCGCCCCTAGCTTCTCTCTCTACGTCGCCGCCACGGCCCCGAGTACAGAGCTCCCCGCTGTGCTCGGGAAAAGCCCCAAGCACAGGGGCTGCCTGCAAACGACGGTGCTGGCGGGAGTACCGGCTCGCCCGGCCGGCCCGGGGCCTTCCTGAGCAGCGGAGCGTCACACGCTCTTAGCCCGGTTTTTAAGTAAATCACGGCTTCTTCTGGGTGAAGAAAAGTACTCGGGCGGATTAAATGAACGCGCTGAACGATCGTGTGCGCTCAGTGAACGGGAGGGGTGGGGGAAGGGAGGAAGTAAGACACCCCGCTGTGCTTTATTTTAATGGAATTGTGATGGGCGAGGATGGGGGAGGGAAAAAAAGGGGGGGGGGAGGGAAAGCAGGGAAAGAAAACTCTTTTGCTAACGAGAAAAATGCGGCTGCGCAAACAAAATCTGCTCTTTGATAAGGATGAACCCAGTGTATGTGACTAGTAAGTCCAGCGCCGGGCAACTTGCAGCGGGGCGCGCAGCTGCGAGGTGGCGCGGACACCTTTGTGCGCTCGCCAGGGGACAACTCCAGGGAGAGGTGACTTCCTCCGGTCCCCACTGCCTGGTGTCAAGTAACTGGAACTTTGATGTTCCTCTTTTCCGGAGCAAATTATCCCCCCTGCTCTCTGCCCCCCCGTCCCCAACAGCGCGCAAGCGGCCAGCCAGGCGCTTCGCCTGATCGGGCGGGGCGCCCAAGGCCAAGCTTGACCCTGCGCCCGGCGAGGCACAGGTTTAGCACCTACGGGTGCAGTCTCCGCTTCCGCAGCGGGGAAAAAAAGGGTCGAGAAGCCTCTCCGCCTCACGGGGAAGAGAGCTCAACCACCCGCCGCCAGGGCCGGCGCGGTGGGGGGTATGGTAACAAGGGACCGGCTGATTCCAACCCCCCAGCACCCGCCTCCGCAGACAGTAGCAAGGGAAGCAGAAAGTGAAACAGCAACGACAACGGGACCGCGCAGGGTTGAGCGGGGCAGCGCACTGGCTTATTAGCGGATCCGCCACCCAGCCGGGCTCAGTCACTGTAATCAGCCAGACGGATGGGGAGAAAGGTGGTGCGAGAAGCCTCACTTGCAACAGCCTCCATCCCCGGTGCAGGCCGCCCTCGCAGCCTCACAGAATCCCTTCCGAAACGCCGGAAGAAAAGGGCCCTGCGGCCCGCGTCCCTCCGCGGTATGAGAGTCCTTTAGGGTACCATAGTGGCACCCCACGTTCTCACCCCAACCCGCGTGCGCTGTCGGGGAAGTAGCGCAGGCTCTGAGGAAACGGGACACCCCGCAGATGGCGGGGGGAGAAACGGAGAAAGGTCCCGAAGTGGCGGGGAAAAAAGTACAACTTTTACTGCATTTTTTTTTTCTCTTTTCCCCTTCAAAACGCCACATGCATACGTTACCGAGGGTCCGGCAGGCGGGGAGGATGGCGAGTGCGGGGCCCTACTGTCCCAGGGGCGGCTCCCCGGCCGAGCCGGACCTCGGCCTGTTCCCCGACGGGGTTGAAAGGTTCTTCCCACCCAGAGGCTTCGCTTCAACGCGAAGAGGGACAGAGGGCTGCAGCCAGAGCAGTAACGAAACTCAAGCCGCTCAAAGGATACCCTCCCCTTACCTGCACAAATCTAAACTCGGTTTTAAAAGAGAATTAGTTATTATTTCATTGATAAAATCATCAAAATCCGTTTAATTTACCTTTTTTTGAGACCAAAAGATGACTTGAAATTCTTAAATATTCACATTGACAAGCCAGCTGGCTCTAGTGTACAACTTACATGTTAACAAAAATGCATACCATGTACCAGATGAATCATCACATTCAAACAGGAAAAGTTCTAAAGACATAAAGGCCAAGAGGTATTCAGACTACAGCGTTAATACTTTTACTAAGGATCTGAAATCATATAAAGGTTAAAGTCCTCAAGAAAAGTATTTTTCACACCAGGTTTTCAGTGTTAAATCCTCTAACGATGCCCAATTTACAACTCAAGCGACTGGGGGAAGAGCAGAGTGATTACTTTTTTCTTAAAAAGGCAAGCAACTCCCCCACACTGACATTGAAGAAAAGCTGTAACACAAACGACCTTAATTTTGAATTGTGAAGTATGTTCATGTGAACATAAAATCTGTTACTCCTGTTTTGGGTGGTTTGTTTTGGTTTGGGTTTTTTTGAAGGCATAATTTCAAGGCAGCCAAACTGATTTATTTTCAATAAATAATAATGTGAGGAGATAAAACTCTTACCGGGTGAAAACACTGAGCTGAATGTTATTTCCCCAAACTCCTAATGAGGTTAATCATTGCAGGTGCATAAAGGAAGCCAAATCATGTGCAAGGCCAAAGCAATTTTTTATTTCCTTATTTTTTTCTTCCTTTTTTCTTTTTTTTTTTTTTTCCTTTTTTTTTTTTCCCT
>JAOEHY010020383.1:0-11005 GCA_025447955.1 Psilopsiagon aurifrons
CAGCATGGCTTCACTAAGGGGAAATCCTGCCTGACCAAACTGGTGGCCTTCTATGATGGGGCTATGGAACTGATGGAGAGGGGTAGAACAGTTGTTGTCATCCATCTGGACTTGTACAGTTGTTTGACAGTGTCCCACATGACATCCTTGTCTCTAAATTGGAGAGACATCAATTTGATAGGTGTACCACTCAGTGGATAAAGAACTGTCTGGATGGCACCAACATTAGCAGGGGCAACTCTCTCCCTCTGTGACATCTATGCTGCCTGGAGGGAAGTGAGAGATTTATGTAAAGCCCAGGTAACTTCCTGGTCTGAACTCTTTCCCAAAGCGATCCACTATAAAGATGTTGAGGGTGGTCAGGAAATCTTTCCTTGAGGATGCTTAAGAAGGGGTGCTCTTAAGAAAACAGCACAGATTCAGCCTGTTAGTAGTTCTCATACTTTACTCCCTCCACAGACGTGGTCTTTAAGAAGCAGGGCAAGATCGAAGCTTTCCTTGAACTTTTGCTCCAGCATTCATGCAGACACAATTCAGAATGTGTCTCTTTCCATGCAACCATGCAAGGCCATAGCACTAAATTATTCATAAAAGTAACAAGTATTATAAAATAAACACACAAAATCGCTTGATAAGTCACATTATCCTGCTTACATTCTTTTAGGAATGCCCTCAGTTACAATATTGCACTTTTTTTTCCTGAACTATCACTTCATAGAGTCATAGAATCATAGAATGGTTTGGGTTGGATCAGACCTTAAAGATAATCTAGTTCCAACCCTCCTGCAATGGGTAGGAACTTTTTCAACTTCATTTCAGTTCTTTCTCAGACTTAATCACATCTCCCATGTGTTACAGGCTAAAACTTAATTATTTCTAGTGTCTCATGTGCTTTTCCCAACTTAAAGTGAAACTAGAAGCTATCTTGAGAGATGAAGCTTTTCTTCAATGTAGATCTTGACATTTTTTTTTTCTCAGTGTAGCAATAAATGAAAGATGACCAAAAGTAGCAGCAAAATTTATGAAAATCATCCAAATCTTTCTACTCAGACATCACTCTTGCAGTTTAGTCGCTGCAAAATATTATTCTCACCTTCCCACACAAAAAGCCAGATTTGCCAAAGTAGAGGAGACCATCCTAGAAGAAAATTTCTGCAACGTTCTGCAAGTTAAGCATTCAATTAATGTTAGCACTGGTCAGTTGGACTGTTTGCTCCCCGAGTTTTAAGGAAAGGCAGCTGGGAGCTCCAAGGACCCATATAAATGAGAGTAAAATCATAATGGGTTAAATTGTGCAGCCTTCATAGGCTTTGATCATCACAAATATAATCTCATGATCCTCAGTGGTATTTTAGAGTAAGATCTGTAATATCTGGCCTCGATAATAGTAGCAAGGAGAACCACTAACACGAGATAAATAGCAGTCTCATGTTCGTCTACCCCCAGTACCTTCAGCCCCACTGGCAGAGATCAGATTAATCATGTGCCTCTCTGCTCACTATTTCAAAAGACTTATATTCCAGCTCATGATACTGAGAAATTTCAATTCTATTCGCTGTATTAAGTAATACTGCTCAAGAAATGGGGGATAGAGTCAACATGGCATAAAAATGAGGACTCTTGTTTTAATTAAGTAGCAATTTTTGATAAGCAGGAAAGCCACTAGGCTATGACATTTTGGTTTAAATTGTGTTTCTATGAGGAAACCTGAAAGAAATTGTGGGAATTAAAATTATGTATTTTTTTTTATATATATATTTTCTTAGTGTTTTCTACATGTAATATCTGTAGTGCAAATTTTGAAACCTCCTTTTTCCCAAAAATAGTGTTGGTGTTAGGGAAAGCTGAAAAGAAGCATCATCTGTATGGTGTATAGTCCTAGGCCCAGATTCCCCTGCCACATTTTATTCACAGCTTTCCCGTTTCTCTTGGTTGCCGCATTTGGAACTAGGTGAAATATTTCAAGGAAAGTTTTTACAGAGGTGTATTGATTTTGGTCACTTTTTCAAGAAGAAGTTTTCCAAGGTCTAGCTCTACTCCGTCTGCAGAAGAAAAGACTGTCACAATCTGAAAGAGGCACAATTACCTCCCAGGAAAGTATCTGGTGTAGTCAGTCTTCTCCCCAGTGCAGATGAGGTGAGAGAAGGAGAGTGTGCATGTGAGAAAGACTTAATTTGTATTGTGCTGTTCCATAAGACAACATAAGTTGTTAGAGATATGGACTGTTTTTCTTCATATCATTATGGTAGTTGGTGGCCTTGACCTTGGTTTTGAGAAAGTGTCTGTGTCACCAACATGAAGATAAATGAGAAGGGATTATGTGATAATTATAATCAAATTAAAAGACCTTTTGCCTTCCTTCTGACATAAAACACAGACCACAGGTTCCAGGATACCTCATTTTCAGGCATCCAGAACTCCTGTTTTTAAGTGAGAAGGAAAGTCTGGCAGCCTCTTTTGAGGATCTTGCTGTAGAATGGCTGCTGGTTTCAGTGTCATCTTCCAAGAGGTCCAAAGAGGAGCTGTCCACTAAACTCTGCTGAAAAGAGCAGAGGAAATGAATTTGAGATTCTGCGTCCTCAGTTCTCCTTGATGGCTTTAAACACACACAGTCCTTCTCACTACATCCTTTTAAGATCTGGGATCTTGCCCCTCTGCAGGGCCATAGAAAGTCACTTGCTGAATCACAGGTTGTCCCCAAGAGGGATAAACCTTTTCTAAATAGTTCTGGAGAAGAAATAGGCATACATTTATCTTCATTATTGGAAATGCTCTTTGGAAAGCAATGTGCCAATTCTTCTGACTTTTTTTAGATTTCAACAATCCAAACAATCATTTAAAAAGAATCTTACCAAGAAGTAAATTCTTCAGAGACAGGCTGAAAACATTGCAACCATGTGAAATTAGTATAGCTATATATCATCATTCTCTGCTTCTGTTAGAGTGAAAACCAGGACTTGACATTGATTGACATGCACATAAGTCATATTTTCACAGGAATTTTAGATAGTGACTCAAAACTGTCATCTCACCATTTTCATTCACTTACTAATTTCCATTTTCTGGTGTAATTTTTCATTTCATTATCACTATGTGTGTTTTCCTTTTAAACACTGCATTCACTTCATTTCTTCCTCCCATTTTGTTTCCTTTGATACCCTAACAGCTGGGTTTAAGAACGTGTCACTTTTATTTTTTGTCACTAGAGGCAAGGAAATTAGCACCTTGATGGAAGTCATGCTACACAGAGCACACAGACATTACAGAGCTCTTAAACACATTTCACTTCACCGTGATGAGAAAAATTTAAAACAGGCATTACAATTTTCAACCACTTTACTTCCTTTTCTCCTCACACTGCCTTTGCAGAATGACAGCAGTAGAAACATACATTATGAAAAGCAGCTCAGTCTTCAGCCTTGACATAGTTGTCAGAGGACAGCAGTGATAATGAACTTTCTCTTTTATATATGGTTTCAGTCAAAGTCACAGAAGACTAATTCCCTAGCTGACCTATTTTCTTTCTAGTCAATTTCCCACTGCAGCTACAACTGTTACCTCTGAAACATTTCAGAGTTAACTACAGTTAGATCTTAAAGGTTGGGTCATGACCAGTGTCTCATGACATTGTCTGGAGGGGCAAGAAAGAAGCCTATGATTGTTCCCACCTTCAGAGAAGCATTTAGGAGCTGTTGGAGTGGGATTAAGTTGCTGGGAGATTCATGGAGAAGGCAGCCAGCACTAGTCAGGCACCTCCAGGTGCTATGCAGCACACTGCATGGAAAAGGAAACTGTCTCTTCCTCACAGGACTTCTGGAGAAATGGAGCTACCCATTGCTTCCAGGGGGCAAAGCCATGCCCCACTGTAAATAGTAGCTTTGTAAATTTCATGCCCTATTTGTAACAAGATGGACTTTTAGGGACTTTTTAGAGCTACTTCCCAAAGGTGCAATTGGAATTCATGTTTCCAGTCATTACCTCTGAAAATCCACAGTCCATTTTTCCAAGCATGCAGAGGAATGTACACACACTGATGAAAAGTTGCTGTGAACTGATAAGTACACTTATGCTGCCCACTTTTGTGCACCTAAGTAGGTGCTCGTGTTCAGACACTTGTCTAATGTAGTTAAAGAAAAATGCTCCCTTAGAAAATGATCCAGAGCAGAAATCTCCTCCAGGTGCTTTGCATGTCTAATTTGTTGTTTAATATACATATTCCACAGATGAATTAGACAGAAAATGGTATGCATGGTAGCTGAAAGCAAATAAATTGGAGAGTACTGGGAAAATATAGAAAATATTGCTACCTTTGGAGCTTCCTGTATGAAGGGCCAAAGTGACTCAAATGGGCCACTCTGAGTGGTCCCTCATCATTTCTAAAGGCAGCATGAGATGCTGAAGGACTCAGCTTCAGAGATGCTCCATAATTAGCTGTGGATAGGGTTATTTTATCTATCCTTCATTTTGCACCTGGGCCTTTGTTTCCAGGCCCTCGGATGCTGTGGCATCCCTTTTAACAAATACACTCAATTGCGCTTTGAAGATTTGGGGTGCCTCAAGTGAAAAGAAATATCATGTTTTGCTTTTCACAAACAAAACTAGATTAAAAAATGAAAAGGGTATAATTGATCCTACTGCCCTTATAACACCTGCAGTCTATGCTATGATGCATGTGGACAAGTACATCAGTGTGTCCTCCTGCAAGAGATTAGTCTAAACTAAGCATTCTAAAGATATAGCCCCGCTCCTCTAAAGAATTTACTAAATCATCTGAATAGCCTTCAAAATGTTACTCAAGTCCCATGATCAAAATTAAACATATTTTTAAAAGTATTCATCTTAACTGAGGTCTTCTGCTCCCTTTCAGTAGTACGTCCAGCTTCAACTTACATCTGTCATTGTTGATACTCACCTGTGTAGCCTAATTACTAGGTCTTGAGAAGAGCAACTGCGCTGTGTGGACAGCTCTTTTAATGCCAGGAAAGTTTTGGGGATGCAGTGATGAAGAGGAGTTATATAAAACAGTGTAAAAAGGGTGCACAGCAAACCACAGCATTTAGGTATAAACTTGAAGAAGGGACTTCCAAAGGCTACCTAAATACTGCCAGAAGAAGAAATTCAGAAGCTGGCAATTACTTGACAATGTAGGCTGTTAAAACTGAAATATCAGTAGATAATTTTGATTCCATTTTCTACTCATAGTGGAGTCTGAATCACTATTCCTATGTAACTTTCTCATGTCTTTCTTTCTGTAACAGTACAGTAAGAAAAACTTGTGGTCTTTTGGTATCTTGAATGATGACAGAGAGTATCCCTCCTTTTCAGAAGCTTTTTCTATGCTTTCATAACACAGAAGGATTCTGTCATCAATTTAGAATTATTTTGGCATATTAAAAGGGCACATATTGTACTTCATTAACAGGGGCATTGTGAAATTATGAAATATTTTAGATGAAACTACAGGATTTGTATGGTAATTTCTTCCTGAAAAAATTTAAAGACTTTTGAGGAAAATGTAAGAAGATAGTATATTCATTGTTTTCTTATGTAGCCGTAGACAAATACTTTGAATTAACAATCATAACCAATCTTTAGGAAATCTCACCCTGAATTATATAGCAAACCAAAAACCCCTCAAAATCTAGTGTACTTTTTGATCCTCAGTGTTTTTCTTCAGTCTTTTCCACTTCCAAGATTATCCTGCTGGGAATCCTACTGACTTGTAGGGGCAGGTTCTCAGGGAATAATCACTTTAGGAGACATTTGAGCAAACAAACAGCATATAAAATTAACAGAGGCAGCAAAATTGTCTTTGTAACATATAGAGGCAAAGGCCAATGGGAGCAATACTGCTCCTGCAGCTCCAGTGACTAGCCCATAGCTTTTCTAGCTGTTTACAATGCCTGTATTTTATTTCCTGCTTTTAGTATGTCCTTCTAAATTATTGCTGTTGCATGCCTCAGTTTACCTGACTACAAAATGCATTCATTAAAAATTCATCCTAAGTTATTTGGATCACAGGCCATAGTGTTTGGAATAAGAAATACCAGTTGACCTCAACATTCACAGTATCATCCTGATAGACCTGAAGAACTACTGCTGTTATTCAGCAACTGGACTGTTTTCTGCCAAGTGAAGGGGAAGGGTATCTTACTAAATTTGAAGATCATGGCATGATGGCTGTATATGTATATTGCCAGGCACTGCTATTATGCCCAGTACAGCAATCAGAGCATGGAAAAAAGGTTCCTTGTCATAATGAAAAAAAAACCACCTTAATCAAATCCAGCTACAAGTGAAGGAACATTTGAAAATGCTTTGTGTGATGAATCTCATTATTCCTTTTGTAAAGTGGTGGGATTTTTTTTCTTTTTCTTTTGTTGTTTTTGGTGTGCTTGGGTTTGTTTGGTTTGGGTTTTTTGTTTGGTTGGTTGGTTGTTTTTTGATTTTTTTTTTTAACAGCAGCAAAAGTGATACTGAAGGATAATAAAATTGTGGTAAAACTAAAAACCTCATGGTGTTAAATCTTCCTCTGAATGACTATGATGTGAATTTCATGTAATCCCAGTAACTAACTTCAATAACACTGATTTGATGAGTTAATCTATATTAATACCAGAGTAACTGAGAGCAGAGCTTAGTCCACAACACAATAAAGCACCTACTGTGACACAGTACACTGGTACAGGTGTTGAGTGATAATATCCTACCATGTGGAAGCAGCACATGCAGTGAACTGAGTTCTGGTGGAGGAAAAACACAAGAGGAAAGCCTGCTCAACAGAAACCTGCTCAATGGTGATAGCTCTGGAGTGCGATTCTAGAGATGGATTTTGCCTCCTGCTTTCTTTAGAAATATGTTGTCTGCCCTTACCTTGTTTCTCCATATACGTTGTAACACCAGCAGTTTTTTTCTTATTCTTTTTTTTTTTTTTTTTTTAATCTGGTGCTAGAATTTGAGACCTAGTTTTGATCAGTAGTGGTTCATGAGACAAAGGTATGTGGCTCCTGTGGTGTGACAAGATAGCCTAATGAGAGAAGGGATGCAATTAGTTTCTTGGGTTGAAAACTAAAGGATTATCACTGCATCCAGCACAACAGAGACTTGTATTCACCTGAGATATATGATCAACAATTATAAATTGTCAGAGGATAGGGTTAAGGGAGAGGACAGAAACAGAAGCTTTCTTAGCAAAGGTGAAAGTAAGCAAATCAGATACTGAAATGCAAGTACAGCAGAACTGGAGTCTTCAGCTGCTCAGGATAGGACCCTGCATTGAGTTGTTACCTTGCTATGAATATTCATGCCAACAAAGTGATGCGGAATGGTGATGGTGTAAGGAATGCTAGGGAATACATTTGATTCTCCGTTGAAGGAAAGAGGGTTATAGTCTTCAGGAACTTAAAAAAACTGCAGCAAGACTACAAAGTTAAAATGCAACTCACTCAGCAAATTCACAAGTCACAGAAACCTCTACAGATCATCTTGTCATGCCCCCTGCTCAGTGGAGGACCAAAGTTGCCCAAAGCAATGTCCAGATGGGTTTTGAATTTCTCCAAGGAAAGAAAATACGCAACCTCTCTGGGCAGCTGGCTCCAGTGCTCAATCGTCTTCACAGTAAAAAAGTGTTTTCTTCTGTTTAAATGGGATTTCCTGCACTTCAGTTTGTGCCTCTTGGCTTTAAATATGAGTTAAGTAAATAATGAGGTAAATAATTAAATGAGGCATGACAGTCCTGAGGATTTTGGAAGATTAAGTGGACGGCATACATCTAAGTAGGCTGTATGTGGATATTGGAAAGCAGGAGCCCAGTATGCAGGCTAACAGTAGTTGGTTTTCTTAATTTTCCCTTTCTGCACATTTCCAACTCTCTAACTCCCATGTGAGCTGGCAAGCTATTATGTAGAGCCTGTCTATTAGATATAAAGCTTTACAAGCTCATTGTTGATAATGTCAATGTCATGAAGAAAATTCAGGCCAGTTACAATATGTGGTACAAAACTATCTAAAATTGTAAGTGTGGGCGTTTCAAGCGTGGGTCTTATCTCATTTGAAATTGAGATATGTTTGCAGTGCTTGAATGTGGGAAGATTAATTATCACCTCTGTTTCAAAATAAGAAAAAGTAGAAACCTATCACAAGGGAAAGGGAAAGTGATACTGCTGACAGCTAGGAAAGAGGGTTTTTCAGATGGAAAATAGTGCAGAAAAGAAGCAAATGCATCCATTTCTCTAATCTGAAGGCAAGGAGAATGGTATTTGATACTGACTGAGTTTTTCAAAACAATCCTAATGCCACATTTTTCTTAACTGCCAAATAGCAGCAAGCTAAGATACTAAGTTCATTCTCAGGAAGCTGCTTGTCCAATCATATTTCAAGGTATCTACTTTCCCAGATTTCAGGTCTCAATTTCTCCAAGCAGGTAAAATGAAGGAAGTTAGAAAATAAACAAACACACAAGTTGTCATGCATATTATGGCACATTTCACTCTGATGTGTTTCAGTGAGAGACAGATGCATTAAGAAGTCCTAGATGTCATTTGTAAGTAGCTCTCAGTTGTAGTTTAGGAAATAGAATCTGCCATTTTCCTATTTCATCTTTTTCCTATGATCTTCCACTGGTTGGGAGCAGTTCCCTTTGATAACTCATATAGGATCACTCACAGATGCTTCTTTTATTCTTTATAAAAGCAGTCTCAAGGCACTGATAGCTGGGGCCCCATTCATTTACTATCAAAGCTTCTTCATATAATTTACTAAAATGACATTGAGCAGCAGCCTTTTCTTAGTGAAATGAATTTGTTGATGGTGTTTGGAGATAGCAAGGTAGGTAACTATATCATATCTTACAATAACAAGATGAAAGAGACATATTCAAGTCCTCAAAACCCCTGCTATCCCATAGGTGATTCTCTGTCTTGCTTCAGGTAACTCAGCAATACTCTATGTCGTATTTAGATCAGTATCTGTGTTGGTTGACCTCAAGTGACAAGATAAAGCATTCCACACTGTAATTTATCACAGGAAGAGAGCAGTTTATGTAGAAAAATAATTGGAATTGTGATTGTGCCAGAAAGAAAGAAGTTTTTTTGCACAAGAACTTTCCATACAGGAATATCTGCATAAGCACACATCCTGATTTCCTTTTCCCTCCGTACCTTCTTTTTATAAATTGCAGGGAAAGTGCCCCAAAGTGCCCATTTAGCATATGCACCTTAACAGCAGGAAAGTCTGCCTTTGAAAAAGAGTTAACTTTTCCCTACAAATTCCTTTTAAATAAAGTTCACATAAACCTTAGTAACATTTGCTACATAAATAAATTAACTCTAAATTTTTCACTTACTTATGAAAAATCCAGTCTAAAATTATTTTGCAGCAAATGCTTCATATTTCACTTTAATCTGTTGATAAGAAAACTCAGTGAAATTGCATATTGTGTATGTACTATGCAGAGAGCCTCCCTGAATTCACAGTTATGGATTTTTTTTCAGTTCATATAAGCCTTATAGGTGCAATTTAGATTAGTCAAAGCCAAGCTGCTTTCTATCAGCTTCTAACATCTTCAACAACCATAATAATTCCTGAAACTGAACATGTGTTGTAGTGCCTTAATTGTGCTGATGCTGAACAAAGCAAACAATGTCAGTTTGACTCCTAAATTCAGTATAATCTGCAAAGGATAAAGTAATAAAAATACTATTTTGACTCTCAAAGTGAGCCAATATGACAGCAGTCAGCAGGTTATGCATGTCTATGTCATGCACATACATGAACTTGCCACATCAAAAGCTGTACTATTTCATATCAACTATGCTTTCTTCACAGGACTGCCTTCTTCAAGGTTGCACTAGGAGAGAAAAGGGTGGAAGAAGTGAGAACTGGAAGGCTTGAATTGGTTAGAAAGAAGAAATACTGAAATGGCATCTTAGGAAGATAAATAGTAATAGAAGCCCCTTAGATGAATTTCCTTATTGAAAGTTACCGTTCTGCCAGGAAGACTTGTTCCATAATAGTTGTATGTATTGAAAGGTAGTTATTCACAAGACAAAATTCAAGTATTCCTCTACAGCTTTCTCTAAGATTTAGCCTGCGGCAAAGCCTGTGACGAAGCTCCAGTTCCCCCATTCCTCATGGGCTCATACCAATGCATTTTCCAATGTCTAGTGGTATACCTTAATTTCACAGGTCTGTGGGCTAAAAGTCTTCTCAAAAGAAACTATCAGACACTGTTTCTAGGAATATAAAGACCTATATGGCCTGAGGTGAGATTTGAGTTTAAGATGTCAGTCTTTTGCCAGACCAGGGAGAGGTGTATAATCACCACAAAA
Organism: Psilopsiagon aurifrons; assembly: GCA_025447955.1. NCBI lineage: Eukaryota > Metazoa > Chordata > Aves > Psittaciformes > Psittacidae > Psilopsiagon > Psilopsiagon aurifrons. The sequence continues at coordinate 10,329 of JAOEHY010020383.1, forward strand.
GGATATTACATTTCACAAGAAGCAGGCACAGCCTTTTAGGAAGGAGTGTACTGTTGCTGAGTAGTGTTCCTAATAAAGATAAATTGGAAAAAGAAAAGCAAAGTAAGACAAAGAGAGGAAAAGGGGGTAATACTTCTGATATCCAAGATATTAAGTTAGGTCATACGTTTTTCATCCGGTCCTTCTTATTCCACAGAAATTTAAAGAAGTTGTTAAGAAAAGCCTGGCAAGATTAAAAGGAGCAGAAGGAATGTTATACTACACAGAAAGACAGAAGATTAATTTGCCTCATTTTTGGAAGATCATAAAATAATAGAATCATAGAATAGTTGGGGCTGGAAAGGATCTTAAGATCATCTCGTTCCAACCCCCCTGCCATGGGCAAATATACCTCCCACTAAACCATGCCAACCAAGGCTCTGTTCAACCCGTCCTCAAACACTGCCAGTCATGGAGCATTCACAACTTCCCTGGGTAACCCATTCCAGTGCCTCACCGCCCTCATAGTAAAGAATTTCTTCCTCCTATCCAATCTAAATATCCCCTGTTTAAGTTTGAACCCATTACTCCTTATCCTCTCACTACAGTCCTTAATGAAGGGTCCATCCCCAGCATCCCTATAGCCCCCCTTCAGATACTGGAAGGCTGCTATGAGGTCTCCATGCAGCCTTCTCTTC
>JAOEHY010020385.1:0-20624 GCA_025447955.1 Psilopsiagon aurifrons
CCCTTGACCTGCTGATCATGCTCCTTTTGATGCAGTCCAGGATATGGTTGGCTTTCTGGGCTCAAAGCACACACTGCCAGATCATATTAAGCTTTTCATCAACCAACCCCCCAAGTCCTTCTCTGCAGGGCTGCTCTGAATTTCTTCTCTGCTCAACCTGTAGCTGTGCCTGGGATTGCTCCGACCCAGGTGTAGGACCTTGCACTTGTCATGTTTAAACTTCATCAGGTTGGCATCAGCTCACCTCACAAGCATGTCAAGGTCCCTCTGGATGGCATTCATTCCCTCCAGCATATCAACCGAACCACACAGCTTGGTGTCATTGGCAAACTTGTTGAGGTCGCACTCAACCCCTGTCTCTGTTGCTGACAAAGATGCTGAATGAGACAGGTCCCAACATTGATCCTTGAGGGACACCGTTTCGTTACTGGTCTCCAGCTGGACATTGAGTCATTGAGCACAACCCTTTGTGTGCAGCCATTCAGCCAGTTCTTTATCCACTGAGTGGTCCACCTATCAAATTGATGTCTTGTCAACTTAGAGACAAGGTTTTCATGTGGGACAGTGTCGAATGCTTTGCACAAATCCAGATGACATCAACTGCTGTGCCCCTGTCCATCAGTTCTGTAGCCTCATCATAGTAGGCCACCAAACTGGTCAAGCAGGATTACCCCTTAGTGTATACAAGAAGCCCATAGAGAATGCTAGTGAACAGACCATGGTGCAGCAGTTTCTGCAGCAGTTTGCACAGAATGGCATGCAAGAAGGACACTGTAATTCTGCCAGCTCAACCAGTGAGCAATGGTATCCACCTGTCCAAAAGCCGTGGCCTTTCTGAGCTCTGCACCCAGTACAAGGAATGCAGCTGCCTGGACAGAGCTCTGGTGGGAACGCACTGCCACCCAGGTGTCAGTCTACACCGTGAGCAATGGCCAGCTGAACATTGGCCAGCAGTGTGTCCAAGAAGGCCACCTGTACCAGCAGTAGTGTGGCCATCAGCCCTTTGTACTTGGCACTGTTGAGGCTTCACCTCCAATCCTGTGTTCAGTTTTGGGCCTCTCATTACAAGAGAGACACTGAGGTGCTGGAGTGTGTCCAAAGAAGGGCGATGAGGTGGTGAAGAGTCTGGAGAATAAGTCTTATGAGATGCAGCTGACAGAACTGGGGTTGTTCAGCCTGGAGAGAAGGAGGCTCAGGGGAGACCTTACTGCTCTCTACATCTACCTGAAAGGAGGTTGTACCAAGGTGGGGTTCAGTTTCTTCACCAGTAACAAGTGATACTTGTTACAAGAGGAAAGGGACATAACTGTTGCCAGGGGAGCTTTAGCTATTTCTCCACTGAAAGGGTGATCAGGCACTGGAAGAGGCTGCCCAGGCAAGTGGTGGAGTCACCATCCCCGGAGGCATCTACAAGACACATACATGTGTTGTTGAGGGACATGGTTTTGTGGGACTTGGAAGTGTTAGGTTAAGGGTTGCATTTGACGATCTTAAAAGTTCTTTCAAACCAAAATGATTCTGTGATACTATATGCATATTAAACCCAAAACAAAGTGCTGAGATAGCAATGTCTTAGCTGAGTCTGACTATAATGTTCAGTTATTAATGACATCCTACATTTATCAGTTGAATTTCATGACATCACATGAGTGGATATTGAACTGAATTAAATCTTTATTGCTTTGCATTAACATTTTATCTCAGATGAAAGTGAATTTCTTATTTCACAATTTTATATCATAGAATTGGGATTTTACTCACATCCTGAAATACTTCATAATATTCTATCAAGCTAGAATATGTATGCGTGCATATATATAGTTTACATAGATAACGTGTTGCAATGCTGATACTTGTTATTGTTTCTCATCTGATTTTTATACATTTCATAAGGTCTACTTTTTATGTTTACCTTAACAATAGCCTCACACTTGCTATTCTGTGCGTGTTAACTGTTGAGCACATATATTTGCTTCCTTTCTTCACAATGTTGCCTTTATATAAAATTATACCTCTGAGGCTTAGAATGGCCCAGTTTAAATCCCAAATCAGTAACATCTATTCTGTATTTTAAAATGTCACTGTGTTTAAGTCCAATACCTAGTAGTCCTGCAGGGCTAGAGGCAACAATTTGTAAAAGGAAAAATTCTCAACTTTCCAATTGGACACACAGACCTTACTTCTAACCCTGCAAGGCTGTCAGCTATCAAACTTTGAAGTCATGACATTTTAAAGAAAATGTACACAGGAGATACTTTATAGGAACAGAAAACCGTTTTTAGCTTACTGCTTTAGAAATTTTTATTGCTTTTTTTTGCTCTATGCTTTTAGTGAGTAAGATGATACCTAGTTTTACAGGTGGATGCCTATGAAAATAGTACTATTAAATGTTTTAAAGAGTCTAAATTATTCTAAAGGTTATATGATATAAATTCATACAAAGATACGAGTACTTGTGGGAAAAATGGATGAATGATCAGAAATACTTAAATAATGGCCTCAGCTGCAACTTTTCTTACAGTTGTGTTTTAATGTCTAGTGTCTTTTTATCTTTCAGGCCATCTCACATTAAAATCAATTAAAGTGACTGCAGCATTAGCTGAATAAAGCCATTCTTCATTTTCAATGATATGTTAATACCAGCATGTATTACAATTCAAACTGAAATACCTTACAGATTCCTATAATAGAGTTGTAACAATACCAGTACTAGTACTTTAATTCTTGCTGAGATGTTGAAAAAAATCTGCTTTGGAAAAGTATTAGTTCACTTGATTTAAAACTGCAGATATTTTATTGAGCTATAGTTCTATATTTCACAACTTTCCAATTTTGAACTCAAACATAGACAGCGAATCAAAATTAATAGATTTTAAACATAACTAATTCTACTCTTCCTGAACTATTTTCCATAAAAGTTTGGTTTGTTTTTAACTTTGACAATTTTTATTCTGGAATAACTTCTTGTCTGTGACAAAATTATTTCATTATTCAAATTTTTAGTGCACGAAATGGAATTCAGAAATGTCATAATTCATTGCTTCTGTGAGGCCATGGTTCAGCATAATATTTAAATATGTCTATAACTTCACAGGCTATTGATTTCAGCAGATTTGCTAATACTAGATAACCAGAACAGATTCTTCTTTCTTTTAAATCATAACAATCTTTAAAAAATATAAAGATTATGCATATTGTAATTTAGGCTATGAAATATATTCCTTGAATTAATAATTTATTCGAATACTTTATTACTATATTACTGGTATAATTTATACTAATAATATAAACTAGTATTTACGAATTCATACTGCATCAAATTAAAAAAATGTAAACAGATTTATGTTAATTTCATCTTTTTTGCAGCAATTAGTAGAATTAAGAATCTATTCCAACTAAAATGCAAATAATAATCATAATCACAGAAACATAATTCTTTATGAAAAAGTGTTTTAATTGTCCCTCTGTGATGGAATGCAATTCCTTTCCCTTAACAGCACTTCCCTTTCAATTCCTGAAAGAAAAATAACTGATAATACATTTTGCCATTTGCATGATCTAGGACTACTTGGCTTAATGTTTTCAGGTACTACAGTTCCTAAGAGAAGTCACCTGAAGTCCAGAGTACCTATACAAGGTCATGTGTACAATTTGTGCTGAATATTTATTTATTTGTTGACAACATCAATAAGCAATTAAATATTTGCTAGTAGTTGCAAAAAATGTTTCTTTGTTAAGCAAAGTTCAGGTAACATTGTCTCACTTAATTGTAAGTCATTACTGGTCAATGACATTGGGAAAGAAAATGTATTGGGAGAAATCCCTGCACAAATTCTGGCAGAAGTCAGCAGATTGCAACAGAGATCATGCTGCAGTACTTTCTACCTGGATACCATAGTTCTTCCATGAATAAAACCATGTGAAACTCGTGAAATGTTTGACTACCCATGTGAAATTATTCCTGGAGAAGTAGCTACTAGAAAAATGAACTCTTACCTCTGAGAGAAAATATTATTGAGGCAGCTGCCTTTGTGCTACCCATGGTGTAAAAGTGACACGTGCTGCCTGAAAGGGGGAACTTACTGACAGGTCTTTTCTGAGGATACAGGAATGGGGATGCAGCTCAAGAAGGATCATAGCCAGGATACTAGAGCAGCCGGGGGTAAAAGAAGCACTGCAGTATTTGTGCTGGGCGTCAGGAGAAAGGGAAGCTTATTGCATAATGCTTCCATGTATATTCTGTCCAACAAGTTCTTTTATGTCTGTACAAGGCAGATGGCACTTTAATTAATGGCTCTGTAAACTTTCCCAAATCATCTTTGTGATATCTGTGTTCAGCATGTTTATGTACCTCCCCCTGCAAATTAACAGGTTTTCAAATATTTTACCCTTATTTAACAATGGCACATGGGAGCTTCTATTCCACAAATGAAACGTGAATCCAGCACCACCTGCCATAATGCTAATATATGTTTCAGTCAATCATATACTAACTGTGGTATATACAAAGTGTGAAGGCAAAACTGAAGAATGGGATAAGAACATGACGGAAAATTGTTTTGGAATGAATATTTAGGATTTATGATAAATAAACCCTGAATATTTATAAGGTTAATAACAATTTTTGATTGTAATAGCATTGCATGCTTATGTTGCAGGGACATACTGATTCATCTCCTACATAAGGAAATATTTTTAAAAGCACTGTTGATGCCCCTAATATTACCATTTGCAGTCACAACTTAGCATATTTGATTTTGTTCCCCTTAAAACAATTTTAAAAAGGCATAAGGTCCCGTGAAAAAAAAATGCTCATACACAAAGAAAGACAAAACTGCAGCAAAGAGTTCCTTCCCTACAAGGTAAAATGATTTCTGGAATGCGTTATAAAGATACATGCCTTTTTTTGTCTGGAACCAATATATTTTTTGGTAGATTTTTTTCCTCAAAAAAAAAAAAAAAGATATTAAAAGAGGATTTTTTAAAAAGTTAATTAGAAAAAAAAAATGTAAATAAGAACTTCTACCAAATTATGGAGAAAAGGTGTGTTTTTAAGCAAAACATTTTCCTCAAAGCAGCTGATTTCTGCTTTAAACATAAACTGATGTAGGCTTTTAATCAACTTTGTAAAAATTACTTCAGAAGTACATGCAAAGACTGAAAATGAGCTGCAGTATTAGACTTCACTGGTGCTTCAAAAAATAGTCTGGTATTAAATATTGTTTTCCTCTTGAAATTAAACTGTCTACACAGTATTTTTGTTCCTTAAACTGACAAAAGAAACCTTGTTATAGAAGTTTTGTTGTATAAGACACATCACTGATCATACAACTGAGGTTCTGAGCACTCACAGTGTAATTTTACACATGCAGATAGTCCCATCTTTACATATCTAAGTCATTGAAAGATCTGGTTCTAATGCTTCCATGTATCAAACCACTGTTTGACAGCTGAAATGCAAATTACAATAGTAACCTGGTTGTAGGATGCTACTTCTGTGGATAGTGTCACGGAATTTATATAAAAAATTATCTGAGCGTTTGCTAATGCAGACAGCGTGTAAGTCTGCTTCTTTATCTGCACTCATGTTTACAGATTTCCTGAGAAACTGCTGCCAGAAACTACAAAGGTCGCATTAAATTCTATGAAGGTGTTTCTAGATATGTTATCTCGGTGTCCATGAGCCAACATATCAAACACTGCCATAAATGTATGTACTATAAGCACTGCTTTCCATGACAAATAAGGCATTATATTAATGAAGGGAAGACGCCTCCAGCTAAATTGTGACTTGTACATTTTTCCTTTTACTAGTTTTGTGTCCTTTCATGAATGCTCAGCATTCTTTATATGCTGCAGGACTAGAATCATTGTTTTAACTGTACCTGGAAGTTGTTGCATAAAAGAAGAGACAGAACATACAATTATCAAAGCTTTGTTTCAGAAAAGCAGATTCCTCACTACCTCCCAAGGAAATTATGTTAAAAGCTCATGCAAACAGAATGTGTATATTTTTATGACCCTATGAAGTTATAGCCACACATGGTATTTCATTTTGTATTCACTACCAACCACAATTGCTGCTCTTTCCAGCTGATCTTTCATCTTGCAGCTTCTTTTTGGAATCTCATTAAATTAATAGGTCATTAAGATATTGTTTGATCATATTTCTCAAACACCTTTGTCAGCTTCTGAGTCAATCCTGCAACATATGAAAGCAAGATCATTTTTGCACTCACTTCCTCTAACGTATTTTTAATATTTAGTGCTAAGAAAAGATCTATTCCTTCCCACCTTCTCTTCTCTGTCACAAGGTAGTAGGTATTTTAATTCAAGACTAATACAAAAAATAGCAAACTACACAGATTTTAAACTCATCTGACTGACACATGAGCATATGCAAAATAAATTAACTCCTGGAGGACAACCAAGGGCAGCCTGTACTGGGTTACTGGCATCGTGTGATGCCAAACCAGACCTAGCTAAATAAGTGGCATTTTGCTATATATTGTTGACAAACTTAGTATCTTTCAGTTAGTGTCCTAAGAAATATGACCTTCAATGCTCCTATTCCTATGCAAGTAAAATAAAAAAGGAAATATGTCTGTGTCTAGAGAATATTTTAATAGTTTAAGCCTCCCACTCTAATGAAACCAGGAATCAGAGCAATGTCTAATTTAACACACAATGTTTGATGAAAAGGCAAAACGATTGTACAGAAGACAGTAACAAAGCGGTCAAAGATGCAGAAAACACAGCTGATTAGAAAGGCTCTAAGAACTGACATATTTCATTGAGGGGGAAAAAGAAAACCAAAACCTGGGAGAAAACATCATAACATATATGAGGTTGCCAGGAAGAGAAAGAGAAAGGAAAAAAAAAAGTGCTGAGGTTAGAGTGAAACAGAGGCTATAAGTATACCTTCCCAACTGTAGAGGCAGTAAAGCCTTGATCATTCTGCCTTGGGGAGCTCTGGAATCTCCACCATCTCAAGTTTTTAAGTTACAGAACAGTCCACTGGGAATGGGGAAGAGGCCAGGGTAAGTGATCTTTTGGGTGACCTCTTTCACTACGTTTTACAAGCAAGTTATTTCTTTTAAAGTGAGCTGTGATTGCTGAAAACTGAAAAGGCTGAAGTGCCTCCTACTATCAGTGACTGTAATAGGACTGCACTGCATCTTGTACATTTGAGCAGATGTGACCTATTAGATTTCAGAACTGAGCAGAACTGTTATGCAAATGCAAATGTTGAGATCCAAAGCCAGCTGAAGTAAGCAGAAGACTTTCAGCTGGCTTTGATGGCTTAGGAGTGTGCGTGTGACTGTGTGTGTCCAAGGTCATATGTGTGTCTCTGTGAGTGCACTGGGGAGACAAGGCAGGAGACATTTGTGTAGCCACTTACCCTGACTTTCAAATGTTGGATTTGCATGATTGACTCGGGGGTGCATTCAAACTGCCTAGTTTAGGAGCTGAAATTACTGTGGTATTTAAGCTCAAGACAGAAAAAGTGAAAATGCCTTATCTCTGTGGTGGACAGGTTCCCCAGTGAAGAAACTTAATCTCTGTGCTTATGTGAAATACTTATAATCTGAATACATATTTTACAAACAAACTGAACATGTTTTTAAGCATTTGGCTTATCTTAAGCACCTGAACAGTGCTTCAACAGGAACATAATATAGAACATAAACCAGATTATCATGACTCACAGAAAAAGGAAGTAAAGTTAAACATTTGAAAGGTCATATTTCATTTTTAGATGATGCAGAAACTATTTTTTATGTTCATAACAGTCAATTGGAAGCAGTAGAATTTTCTTAGTAATTTGTGAAGCTAATTAGTTGACATACTGAGAAATCAAAGCTATAAAGCATACCATATGCAAATCAAAGATACTAAGAAACACTTGTATATTTTTTTTCCAGTGTTTCATTGTTCCATACAATAATATTGCAAAAAATTAAAAAAAAAAAAAAGATTTACTGTAGAAAAGCTCTCCTCTTAAGCATTGTATTTAACATAGTGGAAAGTAATGAAATTTTTAAAAAGAACTAATAAATAGTTCAAGCAATATTAGCAAAGTTTCTTCCCCCACAGATTTAAACTTGAGCTGTTAAAATGAATCATGAAGTGGGTCACTGATCCAAACCCCTAATTTCTTACACAATGGTCTCCTGTGAGGTACATACAATGTTCTCTGTGAAGTTATTTAGAGTTGACAAGACATATCACATCCCAGGAGATAGATGAGGCCTTATAATGTAAATTTCATAATTCCCTCCCAAAAAGACCCCAACATTACGTGGTTGTTTGGGTTTTTTTCTTGTTTGTTTTTTATTTATTGTCATTGATCTGTGCATATGTCTCCTGTGAAGTTAAATAGAAACTTTATGGACCAAAGAAAGTACACACTAATATTGTAATACTCTATGTATAAACAATTGATAAAACAAAGCCAAAGTGACTGGTAATTAGAAAGGATGCCTTTTAAGGAAGTTGCACTTTTTTATCAAGTGTCAGGGCCCTGATTTCACCAATAGGCTCTGGTTATAGTGGTAAGTCTACAACCATTCTTCTTCATAATCATCCTCTGTGACCTCTTTTCTCACCCCTTCCCTGAGGCTTGGCTTCCTGTGTGCAGGTCACTTTTGATCTGCCAGAACTATGTAACTTTTTATTTGCCTGCTGTGAAAACACCTACACCATGCAAAAAAAAGGTGTGAAAACTGGGCCTCCATGCACATGTGCATCACCCTTTGATTCAAGGGTTGCATTCTAGCTCAGGCCCCTGTGCTTGGCCCATATCTGTGTTACACTACATCTATGCTACACTTAGCCTTGCACTGTGCCAGTCCTGACCTTGTCTTGCTCATTTAACTTCCCAGCCTGACCTCACACTTTTCACATTGCTAAAGGCTGTCTGGTGACCAGTGGGCTGTAGCTGACCCTTGACCAGTTCTGCTGTTCTTGTATGCATCTGTGGGACTGTACCCTTTCATCTGAGGTCTTGCTGTCAGCCTCAGCTCCCAGCTTACCTCCGCTTGTGGAGCTGCCCACTCCTGCTGTTCCCTGATGTCAAGGTTCTGTACCATAATACAAGTGCATAAGAATAGGGGAAAAGTCTAATGATAGAGGCCCTGAATGAAAGTTCTTTTTCACTTTTGCCTTAATCCACTGAGGGCAATCAAATTTTCAGCAACTTTCTGAAGAGGCTATGAAACTTATTAACCAGCTTTGGGAAAAACTGTATTATCCAGTGGATGTGCAATACATTAAACTGGGAAGGACCTTGAGATGTCTTTTTCTATAGTATTACAAGAATGGCTTAAAAACATCCATAAGCTAATTACATTAATAGCAGCTTCTCTCCTATCTCACAAGGAAACATCCAAGTTCTGTTTGGCTCTTTCATATATATTCCTTGAAGTCTTGGCCAGACAGCAGAAGAGGGTGCATCAGCCTAGACTGATGAAACAGTTTTACAGATTTGCATAGTATCAGCACAATGACTGCTTTGAAAAGCAACTTATTCTGTAAGCTGACCCCAAAGTAATTCAAAAATTCATATTTCACAGAATAACAGAATTGTCAGGGTTGGAAGAAATCTCTGGAGAGGTTTCTTTTTCTTAATCTAAGAAGAATCTTCTCTATCGTTCATGTTTTACACTCCTCTCCTGAATGCTGGTTCAAGGCAACTCCACAAATTGGAGGGCTCCAACATGAGTAGACCTCCAAGCAATCCCACTCATAGCTTCAGCATTGGTAGAAAAGAACTGCTTTTCTAATTGAGGTGAGATAAGTATCGGAAAATTTCCATTTTCTTCCACTAAAACATGGTGAGATGCAATGTAGATACTAGGCATCTCTGATTTAGCACCTTAAGAGTGCTTGGAGAGCCCTTAGCACCCTCACCCTTCTGTGGCAGATCTAAAGCTTTTTGGTTGAGGTGAATCCTGGTTGACCCAGGACTAATGTGTAGGCAAAGTGTATGTATGTTGTGGTCTTGGCATGTCTACTGCTGTGCTTAGCACAAGAAGAAAATTGGACACAGAGTTATAAAGTTTTGGGGTGTGGGAGGGTGTGATCCTGCTGTGCCTCTGAGAATTTTCACTGGCATTAGCAAAAAAAAAACATTCCAAAACATGTGTATGTAAGGTTTTAATACATGTGTATTATGAGGGGAATATAAATTTCCCTGGTTTGTGCTGTGTGAGGGGACTAAGATGCCCCTATCTTATTGCCAGGACAGTAAGCCTTGCAGCACCAGGCTGCAAACAAGGCCTTAGACATTAAGTATAATGCATTTTTCAGGCTGAAAGAAGCCACACATGAAACATAAAAATTATGGAACTGGTCAGTAAAATAGATGATAATTGCCTGTAGAAATACAAGTAGATCCCTTTCCTGCAAGGTGGAATGATCTTGGACTGTGGTCTGCTTTCAGGGCTATATCAATATTGTTGGTGAAGAAAATACTCAGAATGCAAGCATGATGCAAATGCGCCCAGAATGCAAAATGTTCTTCCCCACCTTCTCTTTTTGTGGAAATCAATTTGGCTACAGAAAGGGTCTTTCTTTAATTTGATCCCTTTACCCCCCTGAAATTTTGTATCTTTCTTCAGAATTATTTAACTTCAACAGCAATGAAATGGATTGTGGATGAAACTTTCTTCTGTGAGATGCAAGAGATGGTATAACGCTTCGGGCATTCAGGGGGAAAATTAGGGTAGACTTATAGCTTCAAAAGCATATTCTTTTGAAGGCCATCATGTAATTCATCATATGAAAGTATATCATACACTTCACTAGGTCATCATCTAATAGATGGGTGCCTCACAGATCCTCCTCAAAAAAAGCAACAAGCCAATTGTCTATAAACACATAGATGTCATCTACAACTGGAAAGTCATGAATTACAGCTTCATGGAGATGTCTGATTCTCCATGTCTATTTCTAACTAGGTACCCAAAAGTGAAGAGGAAAATATTTCAGGTACCCTTTAATATTTCTGCTTTGATGTAGTTGCCTCTGTTCACTGCACTGCCTATTATGAATCACAGTTTCAGGAACCTAGTTCTATCCCTTCTCTGCAGATCAATGGCATGCTCAGGAAGAACCCATTTCCTTTATTCATGCAGGGCAAACATGTTCTAAATTTTCACAGCGGCTTGTGCTGACTCCACCATGGGCATAGACTAAAACCTGTGTGTTGCAATAGAGCCACAGATCAAGTATTTATTTTGTTTTCACTGTATAAATTCTTTAAATAGATAAATAAAAAAGACAAAGGAAAAAATGCCTTTAAAAACATTATCTCAAGAACAAAGCAGGGGCACTTATTAAGACTAATCACTTGAAGGAACCTGTCTGTAACCAGTTTTTACATTTATAGACTTAGTATCCATTAAATAATACACACATTTTGTCCTTCTGTCTTTGTCACAGATGCTGCAGCTGGAATAGTACTTTAAGACTGCCACAATTAGCTGTATTCTGAAAAGAAAAAAATACCACCACCACAAAAAAAAAAAAAAAAAGAAAGAAAAAGAAATCAACCACCCTTTCCTTTAATTCACAGGGCTAAGAAATAGGTGGGTTTTGTAACAAAAATTAATTTCAAATTTCCTAATTTTTATTGAAGTTCTTATGCATGATGTTGATGCTTTGCTATTGCTCAATCAGAACAAAGCTGGTGACTAATATTTCAAGCTTGCTTTGAAATCCCTCCTAGTAGCTAGAGAATGAAAACTGGTCTGCTGGCAAACTGGCAAGGGTTTTCCTTTCTTTTCTCCTTAAGTTTACTGAAACATTTGATACTACAAACCATGAAATTTTGCTTTCTGCTCCTGAAACATGTCTGGGAATGACCTGTATTACACTTGAATGATTCTAATAGGTACAACATCATGCAGACAACTGTTAATCATCCATGTGGAGTTAGACTTGAGACATCCCCAGGGCTCAATAATCAGCTCTTTATTGCCTATGATCAATGTGTTACCACTGGATATTTATCAGTCATTAAACTAATTACAGCAGGGAAAAACGCTTTCACTTTTGAGCATAGAACTTACACGGGTTGATTGATTCCTCTGCTACTGTTGTACAAACTTGGAGGTAACTTGGGAGTGCCTTCTGGCATTTGTAACAAATCTCTTGTATTCTTTCAATAACAAAGTAATATGTTCACTGATATTCCTTTTTTTCCAAGTTAAAATTTGGTCCTGTTTCTGTTGAAAATGGAAGGTGATCATGTCCTCATTACTCTTCATATTTCTGTTTGTCTGGTTTCTTGTACTCAGCAGATAGTTAAACTAAATGATGCTTCAAAACCAAGGAAATATTCACTATGTCAGGTCATATCCCCCCCAGCTATCAAGCATAAATTTCTCTTGTAATTGGATTTATTCTTATTTTAGGATTTTTTGTTAATTCTCTCGAACTGATAGCTGTTCTGTCTGCCTTCTGATGAGCACTTGCTATTCTAAGACTAGCTTGTTTTCAGACCGCAATACAGTAACAAACATCATCAGAGCCATCAGCAATTCTTGGTGAATCCAAGCAGAATTTCTCTGGTTAGCCTCCTATATATTATAGCTGTCTGTGTCATAAGCAGACATTTAAGTCTCCTCAAATGCTTTGTAAAAGCATTTGTTTTGAAGTGTTATGTTATTTCTTGGTTCTGATTCATTCTATCCAAATGAAATTGGCCTATCTCCTGTGGCTTGATCAACTCCATTAAACTTCTATGCAGGTGTCATACAGGTTTCTCAAGGCTCTGACTTTAAATCTGTACCTGCCTCTCTCCCATAATTTGATCTGTCAATGTGGGCCTAAATTTCATTTAAATGTTGATGACAAACAGATTGGTATTATACAATTATCTCTTAATATTCCTTCTGCCACATCCATGCTGCCTGCTTGCAGAGCTGATGACAAGGTTTGGACGTTTAGAAAAACCAAAATCCCTATATATTTTTTACATCAAAAACTGATGTATAAACATAAGGCACTAGAGTTCCAAACCAGTATGATGGGTTTGTGTTTTATTCAAATCTGAAACACAAGATAAGCACTTCTGTTTGTTGAGATTGTCTTCCTGAATAAACAGTCACTTAGTTTTGAAAAAAAAATGGGGGTCTACTTTTTCAAAGTAAGGTGAATATCAGTTCATATTAAAATAAAACGCCAAAAACTCAGAAAAAAATCTGGTTTTGTCAATAGAGTCAGGAATTCAAGGCAAACTGAAAGTTTGCATGAAATTTGCACAACTTTCATTTCCAGCCTTCTCTTTCCTAACATGAAGTAATTCCTAAAAACAATATATAAAAAATAATTAATCCCTTAGCTCTATGTGAAATGATGTCACTTGATTATAAGTGCTCATCTCATGTATCAGGGCAAGAACAGCATGTTCAGATTGTCTGCGATGAATAAATATTACTACTTTTCATGCAAGAGGATTTTCACATTCTCACACTCTTACTGAATACCTAAGATTCCCCTCATTGACTTCTGGCCAAGACTTTTTTTTTGTATATTAAGTAATTTCCTCTTTGTTGTTAGCATGGCATTTCCTTTCTTACTTTGAATCACAGGCATTTAAGGGAAATCAGGCTTTTCCTAGCAGACCTAAAATGTCTGAATATTAAAATTAGGCCAAAATTTTCTAGCTATATGATACTATTCATTGCCTCTAAGTTCTATCAGTCTCTATAGGAAAATGAATTTATTCAAACTTTCCAACCCCAAACTGCTCTAGCAATATTTTGGAGGCAAATGTTATTATCTTAAGTACTTGTTTCTTCTGCAGGTCATCTGATTCGTTTTCATTTTCTCAATGCTTGTCTTCATAGCTGGGAATAAGGAAAAAAAAATGCTAGAAAATAGAGGAAAAAAGTTATCCCTGGAATAACTATACTGCTTGCATATCATTTCTCACATCCCACAGCTAAATGCATTGATCTCTGTTTCAAAAGAGGAGCTTCCTGTTTAAGCAGAGCTGACAGTGGCAAAGTGGCAGCCGGCAGCTGAGCAGGAGACTTCCACTGCAGGTCAGCAGAGTGGTAGAGCTTAAAGCAATACAAAATTTGCCTTTCTTTTCCAGGGGTGATAAGGATGGCAACTGGCTCAGGATCCCATCAGGAAGATTCTCTGGGTCAAACCCACAGCTATAACATGATACTTGCTAGCAGATGAAGTGAGTAACGTGGTTATTGACTGAAGCTGGACCCCACAGGAAAACCAGGTAGAACTAAAAGCTGGGAACTAATCCTATCTGCTTACAGATGTGGTTCTAAAAGAGATAGTCATCTCCACTTCTAGGATGAACTGTGAGCATTTTGAAGGTTTACACTTTGGTGTAGAGACTGCCATTGAAAAATGAAAAGTATTGCTCTCATATAGTAGACCTAGACTATAAAGTTTCCATGAAAACTGTAAGAATACTCAGGTTATGCATGCATATGCTTGGAATTTATTAATAACAGGAACCTGTAGCAGCTATGGCACTACAATAAATACCTTTGCATTAATTTTTGGTCATTCACATTCTTAAGTTAGCCATAAGCTGTTCAGAGCTACTTTAGAGTTTAGGCTTAAAAAGATGGCAGACAGCTAAGAAAGGGGCTTTCCTCCATACTCCAAGATGAAAATATTTCACTGCATTTGGCTCACTCAGATTAAAAAACTGAACTGAGATTTTAACAACTCTTAGGGTTTATGTTAGCATATCTTTTTAAAAGTAATTAAGTATATATATTCATACTCCTCGTGAAAAAAGACATAGAAATCCATTTTTTAGGCAGGGTCAAATAAAATTCAATACCAGGATGCCCACATATCTCTTATTTCTGATTCTATTTGCTTAGCTGCTAAACCTAATGCTTGTTAATTTTATTCACAACATATTGAGCCAGTTTCCCTGGCATGCTTTGCTTTGCTTGTTTGTACCTCTTCAGTTATGCACAGCAGGCATGAGCTGAGTTTAGCCAGCTGATTAAGGTGATTGGCATCAATGAAGCACTGTGAAACAGAATGTACCAGTTAATGTGGCCCTTCTTTGAAAAATCAGTGTCAAGTGTTGAGCTCCCCTCCAACTCTTTAGCAGGCTAATGGAAAAACATGTTCTTAATTTTAAAAATAAACAAACTCACATATCTGTTTGTGGCTTCTTGCTTTCTTTTTTTTTTTCCCTGGGAATGTAGAAGTATGCTCATATTTGAATGAAATATTGGGGAATTTGACATATTTATGACTTTTTTATATATTTGCGTGTCTGTATCAAATTCATCAAAGTGTGCACACAGATTTCACTCTTGTTCCCTCACATTTGTAAGCATTCAGATGGTTTGGTATGGAATTAGAGAGGTGCTGTGCATAAAATCTTGGCTTTGCTTGGGATGCTGTGTCAGTATCTGGTTTGAAAATATCCAGAAAATTTTGGGTCAATCGTTTTACACAAAAAGGTATGCAGAATTGGACTGAGCATCCAGCAGATCATATCTGAATAATAAACAAACTTTTTTCTCTGACTTTATATTTGTTTTTTCATAAACACTGGTACACTACATATTAGGCCTTCATAACTCAGGGTAGATTGGACAGCAGAAATCAAACACATAGATGACCTCATCTTGTATTGTAAGGCATTAGAAACAAACTTGCAAAATACATTCTTGCTGATGTACAAGATTAAAGACAGAAATGGGGAAACAGCTGGCTCTCCGAATGCTGATCAGCTGCTGCCTCTGGCTTTCCCAGCCTAGCACAGCAGATCATTAGCTGGTTCTAAATGACAACTACTGCTGTTTGCTTTTTTCTGGACTGTGTATAGAAAAACTTAATAACCTGCAAGTAGTCTATGGTCTACACATATTTGTTGTGTGATACTAAATGAAGACAGTGTCACTTTTGAAAAAATTATTAAAGATTTCAGAGCAAAGCCCAGGTATTCCTTACAACACTTTGTCATTCACAATAATTCATCACAATACTGCTAAAAATTCAAAAGCTAATATCAGAAACTGAAGACATCATATGAGTTTACATTTACATGGTTGACTCAAGTTAGAGTTTTTTAAAATTAAGTATTTAAAATAAAATTAAAATTCTAGTCATGTATCTGTAAGCTAATTCAGAATTATTAACGGACTTCAACTGTATTACAAGCTCTTCACTTTGGAAAGGTTAGGGTTTAGATCTAGAGTGCACAGCAATTTAAAATTATTGGAGCACTTTATAAATTGGAATTCTAATTTGGAAGAATGAATGTCTCCTAAAAATGTGAAGCATACCAATAATTTGAAATTATTTTCTAGTTTGCCAGCCCAGAACCCCTACCATTTCCAAAGAAAGACACTTATAACAAAAAGTAAAGTGCTGCGATAATTTCAAACCAGTGAGTACGGTGTAGAGCCATCCTAAGGCACTGAAGTGCTATGCTTTCTTTTATGGAAGACCTTCAATCTTAAAAATATCAGCAAGTCAAAGAATTTCTTCTCTGCAAAACTGAAGACACACTGAACCGATTTTTTTCCTGATTTACAGGTTTTCTTCTTTGTCTTTATTTGCATTACAGAGAAAGTCAGTTCAGTAGATCAGCTTAGTTAGTGACCTTTTTTCTTCCAAGAAAAGGTATCTTATATCTTATCTATATAAGTTTATGTACACATTTATACATATATGCGTAAAAACAGAAGCACTTTTATTTCACTGTTGGGAGACAAAGTACAGTGGTCCTGGTGCCTACTGATAACACAAAGTATGATAAACAAGTTACACGCATTTGAGTGACACTAAGTCAGTGACATGATCATGGATCAAAGATAAGTCAGTGGAAACAGAAAGATAAAATAGTCCAAATACTGTAGTCTAAGATCTGACTTAGCTTCAGTGGCAAAGCGACAATCTCTGATCCTGCCCTGTGCCTGCTGCAATTAGTTCTGGGTTAGCCTTGTTTGGAAAACACCATCTTTCAATCAGCATGATTATATTTTCTATTTTGTAGGTCATTATCTTGCCATGTTAAACTCTATCATCCATTATAATTAATCATTTAACCTCCACTTAACCTTTTTCCTCTCTGTATAGAGCTGTCACTATGCCTCTAGTTTTGGAAACTATACATATCTGATCTCATCATCTCTAACCTCTTTTTGTGCAAAACCAATGATCTTACCCTCCCTGTCCCCTGACTAGCTTTTGCAACACAGATTCCTTGATGATTTTTAAGCATCAGTTATAGTCCTCACTTTGCTCTGAACATTTCTTTTACAGTTTTTTTTTATGATCTACCATATGATACACATTATAGTTTTCAGGTTTTTGGTTGGTTTTGTTTTGCTTTGTTTTATTTTGGTTTTTTTTCCTTCCACTGTGTGTGATCTCTGTGTAGCTGTCAGTATTATTGATTCTTCCTGAGTGTCTCAAGAAGAAGGTCAATACCTACAGCTTCTTCATTGCTTTTGAGCCTCACATGACTGTTCTTTCTTCAGTTTCTTCAGTGCTCCTGTTTTCTTTGCCCCATGAATTATGAAAATTTTGAAAACTCTCCTCTTTTCTGTCATACCTGCATGAATAATTTTGAATAACACACTCATACAGATCACACTGATTTTGCACCTCTTTCAATTAAGTTTCTTTTCCCTTTAAAGATGGTCAAAGAAAGATTTGGAAAAAAGTAACAAGGCCATAGACAAAACTGACCTAAAGAAATTGATCACTGGTAGATCACTGAGTAGACTTAGTTTGTAACTAATTAAATAAGTTCCTATTGAAATGCAGGGAGATCTTAAGCCAAACTGGTCATTAGAATGCCACTGAAGTCTCTAAAATGGAGGGAAAACAATATACAGTTGCACAACAGTGTATCTCAAAAGAATTCTGAAAGTGAGGTCAACATTATTTTAATTTCAGAGGTGGTAAAGCTTTTGTACAGAAAGAGAAGTGATTTTCCAGGGTCATTCAGTATTGCTGGGAATGTAAAGTATGTTCCTAGCCAATTGACCTCTTTGCTCAGCAACTTTGCTTCCAGTTTCCACCTCTCTAATTGCAATCTATCAATATCAACAGCAAAACTGCTGGCTTCAGAGAAAGCAGACAGAAATAACATGCAATAAAAATTTATTCACTGCATTCAACAGCGAATACCTGAGATGCTCAGAAAGGCTCAAGCGAAAGACCAAAACCAGAATGGTAATACTGACCTGATTTTCACTATGCTGGGGGAAATGGAATCAGAAAACAACTGTAGTATATTAATGAAGGATTTGATAGGCATAATAATCTACCAATTTTGCACTTTTGAGAAACCCTATAATTTACTAACAAATTTATATTTTTAAAAAACACTAAATTTCCCTTGTTATGTATGTTATAATGTATTTTCCAAATGGCAAAGGCTTCAGGATCAGGGCAAAATTCATAACCATATTTTGGTTTTCTTCCCTTTCCTAATTCCAGTTTCTAACTACAGTGGCTAACTGCAAACTTCTTTTTCCCTGTCTCTTACACTTATTTGATTAACACTTCTTTTTCAGATCTTCTCCTTCTACATATCTCAGAGTTGGTGCTGAAGCTTTCACTTGTATTCCACCAGTGACTCTTCATTTACTTTGAGTTGCTTTCATTTCAAAGTTATGTGTCCCCTGTCTATGACCTTTTGTATGACCTATACTAAGAAAGAAAGTCTATGTCATTATCCTTTGAGCACCTCTTGAATATATTATATTAGTGTTTTAGAAAGAAAAATAGTTCGGGTTCCAAAATCTCATGGTATAAGAGAATAGATATTGCCCCTCTGGTTCAACAGCTCAGTGATTCAATTGATAGTTTTCGATTTGCTTACAACATATTAATTTAAGCGTCTAGCTAGCAGAGTCTGTTTTTCCACAAAAAGCTCAGCCTTTCTTTGAATATTTTTTTCCTGACTGCTTCTTGCTTAATTACAGTATAAGACAATTTTCACACAGAGACAGGTTCTCAGTCTTGCATCTAGCACATCAGCAAACTTTATAATGCATCTTGTCAGTGTTATGCTTTGTGAATTCCATGCTGTGTTTGGATTAAGTCCAGCCTATTGTCTTACTCTGAGTCTGTACCAACTCACCCACACCCTCTGTTCCTTTCCTCCTGTATGTCTGCCACATTGAGATGTGCTTTTATTTCTACTGACCTAAAATACGGATGACTCACCTTTTCCTCCTGAGTAGTTTCTCATCAACTCCCACATAAAAACACCCTTAGTTTCTTTATAAGGCATGTTATTTATGTGTATTTAAGATGGTTAAGGTCTTTTTAAGAAGACCAGCATACACATTACAAGTCTTGTACTAATACAATAGAAGTAGCGAAAAATGTAGGTACAGTTCTGTCAAAGTTAGAGTATAACTTCTGTTAATTTTAGAAGTAAACAGAGAATTTGACTACAAAGACAAAAATGTAGGTCTAATCCTCTGAAGTCAGTGACAGACACATTTGTACACCAGAATCAGCTGTCGATCAGCTAATCTGTACAAGAAACTCCAGTTCTGTTGGCTTCTGAGAGACCTAAAACTTGTATTTCACACTGCCATTTAAATTCATCTGGAGACACATTTGAAGATTTACAGACACTGGTTACCACTCCTTTTGTGATCCTGTCCATATGAAATTAGTCTAGTATTTTCAGGTGATCTAAACATGATTCTGAGGGAAGAAGCTAAGAACAATATTACTTCCCTCATTTTTAATGCAAATATACCATCTGGATTTTCAAGAATTCTAGAACTTAACCTCTAAAGTGCAAGCACAAATTCTGCCTACCTCAAAATTATAGACTGCACTTAAAAATGAATGAATTCTACTGAAGATCTGAGCAAATTTCCACAGCAGTCAGCAGTAACCTTTACATCCATGTTTGTAAATATCCATTTACACACATTAGTGGAATGAAACCCTGTGCTGAAATAAGTACAGTTCAGTACTCATGAGAGACAAAAGGTGCTCTTTTACTTTTTTTGTGTGAGCATATATATATTTTTAATAAGACACTAGTTAGCTTTTTTGTTCACATGTGATCCAACTCCATTTTAAGCATCTCACTTACTAAGAGAAGTACATAGCACTTACATAGTACATACCCCACTGAGCCATGGCCCCATCGAAGGGTTCTACCTACACAGTTCGTTTGTGTATCTTACGATCATTTTGCCATTCAAATTGGTATTTTTTAATAATTAAAAATCCAATACACCCAAATCTACAAAAATTCATTTGCCGGTTGAGTTGGGAAAGGTTTTATACTTCCAGACATTTTTGCCAGGGAAGTAGGTAATGAATCCTTCTGATCTACCTGTGGAGCACTCGGATAACTGTGAAAAGGTTAAATCAGATGTCAGACAGATCAACAGTTTAGAGGTGATGGAGTCACTGGACAAGCTCAGTGCTAGCAGCAGAAAGGAAATGGTCACAGGAAACTGAGTGATTATCATAGATTCATAGAATCATAGAAGAGTTAGGGATAGGAAGGACCTTAAGATCATCTAGTTCCAGCTCCCCTGACATGGGCAGGGACACCTCACACTAAACCATGTCACCCAAGGCTCTGTCCAACCCAGCCTTGAACACTGCCAGTGATGGAGCAT
>JAOEHY010020385.1:21458-48105 GCA_025447955.1 Psilopsiagon aurifrons
TTAAACTTCATCAGGTTGGCATCAGCCCACCTCACAAGCATGTCAAGGTCCCTCTGAATGGCATTCCTTCCCTCCAATGTGTCAACCAAAAATCCAAGTTATTTCAAAGAAATATAATATAGGATGTGTTATTGCTAAGGACATATTCTTTTAGAATTACTTCTATGCAGTTTCTCTCCAATGTATACTAGTTTCCTACTACACAAGGACAGTGATTTATGTAATCAGGGTTGTGACCAAGGAACAGAAACAGATGATCAAAATGAAAATATAGTGAACTTAGAGTGTTTGGAAAACATGAAAATATTCACATGCAGTTCTTCACCTTTTTCATATTGTTCCCTCTATTTTTGTATTAACTGTATTGAGGTTTTCTGGACCATCTCCAGCTTGAGCATATTTTTCCGTTAGTGAGCTAACCAAAATTACACCTAGTAAAGAACATGGTTAGAACACCAAATGGTATGCAAACACTCAATTAACTTCAAGTAGACTTTTCTCATGTGGCTATTACTGCACTATCTGCACAGTTTTGTCAAACAAGCCGAAAGGTAGGTTGAGATTAATGATGCTTGGAAATACGCATTTAGATTAGTATGAACATTTTTTTCTTTCTTTTTTCAATGTAAAGTCAGTGTAAATATCCTGAAAGTATTTGCAAATGCAGGTTGAATTTACTGAGTAGATCTGCCTGGAAAAAGTGTTTTGGGGAAAATTCACAAAAATGGTAGTCAAAGAGATGCAGTCTTTTTTTCTATCCCCTGGGTTAAAGCACTGCCATAGGATACAGAATGCCTTGGGTCCCATCTCTATGCATTTTGGGAGGAATATGAATTCACTTGCCCTACTTCCCACAGAGTGCCTTAATTTTCTGGACTAGAATTACATACCAAACCCTCTTAGCCCCTCAAGCTGAAGAAAAATACATTAGCAGTCAGTGCGACAGATAACTGGAACATATCACAGGCGCTTTCACATAGGAGTTAGGAGGGAGGTAATTTACCATGTTAGAGGAGGAAGGCCTATAGTCTATTCTTGGGTGAATCTGTAATCATAGGTCTGAAACAGAGCTGTACCAATGGTGACACAGAGATCATCTTCCCACTTCCATTCCACTAGTTCAGTTCAGTAAGAGCTGTTTACATTTTGAAACACACCTTTTTGCCTTTTCCATTTACAGAACTAGCTCTTCTCCCTTTTCCAGCCTCAAAATATAATCATGTTCCTAATTCAATTCACCATTGTGTAACTGAGATGCAGAATTTTTTGGGAAGCAGATTGCTGGCTTTTATGAGATCACCCACAAAATGTGGTTATTTTAAATAGAAAGGCACTTGTTACTTAGCAGCAGCATGCATTCCTGCATTCCTTCATGGTACTCCACAGCTAGCATAGTTTGCAGACTTCACTTTTTTTTTTTTCCTTCTCTTCCCCCCACCCCTCCTTTTCTGTTTTGCCTTTTTTTTATTTTTTTTTTTATTTTTTTTTTTTTTTTTGTAACCATGGTGAAATTTGTGAAACTTTTCCCTCCATAAGAGAGATTGTGTGAAACAGAGGGAGACAATATAACAACAGTCACAGACTGGTATCTTGACATTGCAGTTCAACACTTCTGAGTGAAAGCACTGATACCTGATAGTTTTGTAATATGTCTGTGTAACATTATGATACATTTATCAGAAAGCTGTAATTGGGTATCACTCCACTGTGACCAGCTGCAATTTCACCCACTGACAAAGTGGCTCTTCCACACTGGGAATCTACAGAATTTAGACTCATTGCAGCAGAATGCAGCTTGCTGACAGTGATGTACATTGCACAGGAGACAAAGGTTTCTTTCACACAAAGGCAAAAAGATCAAGCTATTTCATTATATGTCCATGGGGAAATAGCACAGTCTAAAGATGCCCATATCAAAAGATACAAACTTGTAATGACAAATTCACACAAAGCTATATTTCATCTTTTCATGTTCTGGTGTTTTGTGATAGAAAGCTGGCTGGATGGCAAAAATATGAGCATTACCCGTCTTTAGTTATAGATACTGCTACAGCATTTTATTCAAATTTTCTTGCATTCAGATTGTTTTTTTCTTCTGTGCTCAGAATATGTGTACTGTATCTTTCTTTTGAGACTGCACTCAATTTATTAGCTGTAACCACATTGTGACCAAAACAAAACAGACATATAATGGATCAAAATGAAACTATACATTTGATCTCTTTGATGTTCCTATTCAGAAGAACCAGTGCAACAAAAGAACCAGTTAACAAAAATCATGAGTCTGAAACAATTTTCCTGTTCCTATGCAAAGTGAAGATCTTTGTCATCTCTTTCTACAGGAGCTACAGATTAGGTTCTAGTAGCATTTAGTCAGAAAAATACATGAAGAAGTTTGGTGGACAGCACAGCAATAAAATTGTATTGTAAGAGGCATTCTGCCTGCTCCCTTGTACTTGGAGCATCAAGGAAATATTTTTGCTGAAGTATGCTATGAAGAGTTCAGCAGCCAGAAATGGTTATATTTGTTTCCCCTAACTTTTTGCATTCATCTAGTTATCAAAAAGGCTTTAAATAAGTGTTTTATCAGTTCCTCCATTGATATTTGCTTTGATAAATTCTTACTGGAAGGTGTATTTTTAAGATTGATGGAATTCAGCAAGAGTTATCTTGATTTTAGGTTAGCCTTCAATAACTTTGAAACAATTTAAGCTAGTGTCAGCCACATCTAATATAATTTCAAGGGAATTGACCACATTCTTTGTCAAAAAACATTTATAGCTGAAGCAACTCCAGTGATGTGTACTTCTAGTATAACTGTGCTGACATCATGTAACTGTGCTTGCATCATTGCATGTGAGAGTTACTTTCCCCAATGTAATAATCACACTCATGCAAGCAGACAAGCTAGCTAGGCATTTCTTAGGCTTCTTCATACTATGCTCTCCATTGTAGAGGCAACTCTAAAATGTGTCACTTCCTGAAAAGCATTGGATGCATTGCACTGGATAGCATAAATGATCTCTTCTTGAGGTCATTTGGTACCTTTAGAGAACAGAGTGATTTCCATGCATCCCTGAGCACAATGCCAAAAACTTTGGAAGTGAGCATACTGCTGTAGTGCAGAGGTATGGAACTAAATTCAGTATCTTCATTTACAGAGCTGAAGTTGCTCTTGAGCAGTTTAAAAATGTCAATGTTCTCTACTCAGGGCAAACTAGATGAGATGCACTCCACCTGCTTCGCACAGATATGACTTTATAGTGAGCGGTTCTCTGTTGCTAAGACAATGCAATCCAGACAGAGCATACCAGTGAACTGAGCTCTGAAGTTACAATTATATTTATATACATATATACATACATACATTTATATGTAAATATATACATGTCATCAGGGTTAAGAAAGAACCTTTTCTGCTTCATAGTTATTCTCTTGCTGGAAGGATACACAACAGTGGGGCACAGCACTTACCTCACTCATTTTTTGAATCTGGAAAAACTACGGAGGACCTCTAACAACACTCAGCTGCTTCACTATCACTATGAATATAACAGGCACATGGTAGGCTGGCTGTGCAGCCAGGGTAAAATGGTTGAAAAATTTGCAAACCAGCTTCTCACCCTCTAAATCAAACTACCACTTTCCTCAATAATTAAATGATCAAAACCACCAGTTTTTTTACCAACACTTTCATGTCATTAGGATCAAATAAGAACAAGTTCTCGGTGACTATTAACATAGTGGGACACCCTCCACCCCCAGGTTTCTTCCTTTAAGACAAAGTAATTTTGAAATGAAAAGGAAAATATGGGAATCACTCCAGAAGGAATCTCACACCACGCTTGTAAGAACATAACACTACAATAGTGGAAAAGAAAAAGGTCTGATTTAGCTCAGCATCGTCTCTGATGTGGAAAAAAGTGAAGGAACAAGGCAAGCCTATAGTGATACATCCTGGGTATCATTTGAGGTGTCAAGGACTCAGAGACTTCCTGACCTGGAGGTTTTATTTAGACCACTGCACTTAATAGCACTTATAGACCTGCCATCAGTGAACATGCCTGAGAGGTTTTGAAATTTATTTAGATTTCTGGTTTACTGATCATCCAGCACATTTACCTCCACAATTTAATTACATACTAAGTGAAAAAGTACTTTTTTTACTTTAAACCTCTTACTTGATAATTTCATTATGTGCCTCCTCACCTTCCATTATTGTTGTTTTCTGCCTTTACAGTATTTCTAGCTGTACTGCAGAGCCACTGTCACCATCTTGATTGCTTAATTGACAATATGACTATGATCACATTCTTTCTATTCAGGCATGAAAGGTCATTTCATAGGGATTTCATGCTATGTTTCAATACAGCAAAATTCACTCACCCTATACTACCCTATTTTAAGGCATGGTAAACCCTGCTATTACATTGGCTTACTAACTATCTTTCAGTCAATACATTTCTGACATACTTATTACACAGAATCTTGAAATTCAGTTGTTGCCTCTTATGTTTTAGACTTTGAATATATATAGAGGGAGGATCATTGATACCCCTGGTGTTGTTTTGCTACCTATTTCATCTAATCTTTATTGGGATTACTTTTGTTTAGGTAGATATTCACTGCTATTATTTTTCCTAGGTTAGAAAGATTTAATTCCAATTTTCAGGTATGTGTCATATTAAATACATGCTGTTCTATATCTGGCAACTTTCCATACATTTTAACCTTCCTACAATTTGAACTGTAAGTAGCCCAACCTATGCTGAGTTGGGTGAAGTCTGTGTCTTTTGGATGGGTTCAGTCTAAATGTTTTTCCAGTTTTTAAATCCTTCTACAACAATTGTGGGTGATTCCCTACATGTGATCTGGTATCCTACATCATGAAATTATGTGAATGAAACTGGGAACATTCCAAATCTTGTTACAAAGGAAATTCTCATCTTTGGCCTACATTTGGGTAACATTTTACTTTTGGGTCTTGTCTTTTACTCTTTTTTATGTCAGATATCCGTACATACCATACTCATCACAGTAATTAGTCCCCTGTGAAGATGATGTCTTGGATGCTCTAGCACATTTTCATTTAGTACAGAGTCATTCAGTCCTCACTGAAAACTCCAGGCTTTGTCACTGATACAGAAAATCTGATTATGTAGTTATATAGCCTATCTGTTCTAAACTATGTATGGAGCACATATACTGCCAGAATATATAGAACTTCCTTAATCTAATGACCCTCTTTAGGAGCCCTTCTATGGGACCACATCATTACCTTTAAACCCGCATGCTGCTGTGTTTTCTTCTTCCTTAATGACCCTGAGACTGTTATACTGGAATACAGCCTGTTCCCTGATTTTCTTCAAAGATTTACTTAGCTGCATCTCCAAACCCTTTTGCTCCCTGTTTTTCAGAACTAAATTGCTGCCACACTTGCTATAGTATTTGTTTCCCTTATTTAGAAATATGCATACATACCCAGGCACACAAATAAACCATGATTTGAAAGCATATTTTTGCACAGCACTGAAAAATATTACATTGCTGTGATCTCAGGTGTGATTCATTACAAGTTGGTATTTTGAACACTGACATATGCCGCAAAACAGAACTGTAAAATGCTGTTTTGATATTGTGGTTTATCTGACATTCATGAAATGCTAAGGGCAATGGTAGCGGTGCCCTCAAAGACTAGAAAAGTCAGAAAGGGGAGAGGCTTTATTAATTACTTTTAACTTGAAAGCATGTGATGCAAAAATATGCAAAATCATTTTTATTTAGTAAATCTTTTACTTGGGTTTCAAATTATACAGTCTATTCTACACTGCGTGTTATACTGATTACTATTTACCTAAAACGTGTTGCAGGTATTCCACTCTTCACATCAGTGAAAGCAACAAATCAGTTCTGAAGGCGATTTTGTGTTCTCCAACTCTTTCAAAGTATTTTCAGAATAACAGGTCAGAAACAAAAGAAATATAGCAATGTCTTCAAACAGCTTTGGGAGAAAAGTATTAAATTCATATTTTTCTTTCCAGCTGCACTGAAAATAGTTTATGACAAAAAAGAAAATAATATTTTTTTTATGTTTCCTATGTGGTCTTAACAGTTTTGGAAGACTATCTCTTGAACTTGAGAGGCAAATGATTCCGTGTTTTTCTTCTACTGATATGAATTAAAAATAAACAAACTACCTTTTTTCTTCATGTGTAAGATTTTACTTTTTTTATGGCCAATAACTCTACTTCTTTTAATCACACAGAGATGCTTAAAAAGCCCAGAGCTCTGTTGGATGCTTCATTACTACACTCCAGCATCTTATAGCTGGAAGTCTGAAGCACATAGAACAAAAAAGAAAATTCATTTTTCAACTTTTTACAACATCTGCCTAGGAGTGCTCTAAGGAAGTGAAAGAGGCAATATGAACCTTCCTTTTATGGTGAGCCTATTAATCAAAGGACAGATTCAGTTCCATTGAATTTTGACAGAGTAGGTTCTACAAGACAAGGATAAGCTGCAGTGATTTTGGCTTCCCATGTAAATCAACCATTTATAAGCAGAAAAAGGGCTGGTAAGCACAGCGTGATTGGCTTGGAGGAAGAAATATTAGTGCATATTAAGGAGAAAAGTGTCTTAGTGGTCCTTCATTGCAACATGGTATTTGGCTATTTGTCTTCCCTTTTTTGGTACTGTTAGTGGAAATCTGTCCACTTTAATAATTTTCATCAGTGGTCTTCCCCCAGTGTTATAAATGTGTCAAGGACAATATTTACCTTTGAAAAAAAGTTGTGGGGTTTTTTTTTTTTTTTTTACCTAAAATTAAAGCCAGACTATTTTTCCCTGCTTAAAATTTACATGTAACTACATCTATTTAATATCCTAAAGCCCATAGTCTTGGGAAAAGATGACAATGAACACTTGTAATTATACATTAAACAATCCATAGCTATTGCCACTTGCAACTGTAAGTTAATAATTATAAGACTAAAAAGGAGATGAACATTGACTACAGTGTTAAAAGAAAAAAAAAATGACACATAAAAAAGTAAATATGATATTAAAATAATTCTTTTGACCACAGTGGAGCAGGCAATTAAAATATAGGTAATATAACCAAAATTTCCAGATGTATGATGGACAAGAATGAAGTGGCATATATGGCCATTATTCTTCCTCTTTCATTTTTGAAACTCAGAGTTTGTATCTCAAGAATACAGTAGTGCACCAGATAGTACATATGACTGAAGAAAGAGGTGAAAAGCCAGGATATAAGGTACCAGATCATAAATGATATTTAGGAGTGTCAGATGAGAAAACATGGCTGTCTTTAGAGTTCACGGAAGTTGTTTTTAGATACTACCATTAGACTAGCTGAATAAGATTGATAGAAACATCTCTACAGTCACAGTCCAGTAATGTCTCAATTTTTCTTTTGCATTTAGTGTCTTTTCCTTAATCAAGTGGCAACCGAATGTTCTTTATGCTGTGGGCACCCTTTTTTTTTTTTTTGTATAAAGCAGATATATTT
Source organism: Psilopsiagon aurifrons (assembly GCA_025447955.1). Classification (NCBI taxonomy): domain Eukaryota; kingdom Metazoa; phylum Chordata; class Aves; order Psittaciformes; family Psittacidae; genus Psilopsiagon; species Psilopsiagon aurifrons. The sequence continues at coordinate 28,990 of JAOEHY010020385.1, forward strand.
ATGGAACTTAGTGACAGCATAATATCAGTTACTATATCTTATGCAAAGCTAAGAAAGATTTCCAAGAAGTGCTGTCATTTAGTTTGTCAGTCTGTCAAGCAGAGCAAAAAAGCGACATCTGCCTGGTAACCTTGGCTGTAGTGTGTTAAGCTGAAGTATGGAAGGCATAGATTTTTGTGATGATGATATTTTTCAGTAAATATGCCATTACTAATAAAGGCCACAAGGTTTGTGTTGACCTGACAGTGTGGGAACTCAGGGCTTGTCTCACTGTACTGATTTGTTTCAGTTGTGACAGCAGCTATATAGCACACTAAATGTGTTTCAGCATAGCTTTAGTTTACAGTAAAAACAGGTAGTCATTCTGTGTGTGAACTTTCTGACTGCAGAATGAAATGCAACTTGGGAGAGTGCAGGCACACTATAATACCAGAGGTCCCCACAGGAAACACAAACTGCAGATAATACAAACACAAATCACAAACAAAACAAATCACAGTCAATCAGTGGTCACTAAATGCTTGTGACCTTGTAAATCAATTAAAACCAGCTGCAGAGCTAAAAGAAAACTGATCCATCAGGAACTGAGGAAAAAAACCCGGCATGTGAACAGACTGTGTTAACACATATAAAAATAAAACCAAGCATACTCAACACCAAGGAGGCAGCAGCCTCCACCCTGAACATTGCACTTTTCCTGTTTATGCCCCAGGTTGCTGGTGTCTTAATGTAACCCATCCCCCCATTCTGCTTGAAGAAAATAGACACCATCAGCATAGGACACAGAGGAATTCAGTACAAGGAGTGCAATGCCAGAGAAAAGAGGCAGATACTAGGAAGCTTTTCTATAACCATTTTACCTGTATTATTAATGAAACTTTCCTGTATCAATTTGATTTATGATTTTTGGTAACTCTGTAACTGAAGTAACAGGAAATATTCATCTTTTGATTACCCTGTTAAGATCTGAATTAGACTAACAGAACACCCTTACCTCTACATATGTTTGTTCCTTCTTCCCTGCAACAAAATTTTGAGTGCTACTATAGACACAAAATTGAAAACTGCAGAAATTTCCAAAGGCCTACTCCTGGTATTATCCACAGACTAAATGTCTGAATATTAGTAGTACTTGCAGGGAAGAAGGAATATTCTAAGTAGCTGGCTGAAGGTAATGTGTACTTCTGAATCAGTCACACTGTATAATTGTAGAATTGACAAGAATGGGCTCATAATTTTGATGGATGGAACTTGTTTTATTTTTATTTATTTGCAGCATATTATATGCTATGTTTCCTTATGAGATTGAGAAAGGTCAACCTGCAAAAACATGACTGCCTGCTTCACCCTAGCAAACAAGGTGGAAAGAGAGTATCTAAAAAGAAGGATGATCACTTATTGCCCAGAAGCATCTGGGCATACACAGCTAAAACATCTTCTAAGGTGCGACAGAGAGTGTGAGAGTTCAGCTACCAGGCAGCCTGAACCAAGACTGGATATTTACAGACTCCTGAAAAGAGGACGAGCAGATGCACAGTTAAGACACTGAAGTGACTTTTTAGAAAGTACTTTTCCTAGGTTCCCCTAGGAACTAGGTTGGCTCTAATGGAGCATTTGCCTTTTTCTTTTCTACTTCCTTCTTAGTTTTTAATTTCTTGCACTGCTTAATATAACACATTTCTCTTTCACTTTATTCCCCTTGCCTAGGGTAGATATTTTCATTGATTAGAGCACAAGACTGGTATTTGATTCATAACTGCTCTTCCTGAATACGTCTTTTTGAGTTTCCATGTTTTCTAAGAGCAATAAAAGAACGGTCCCTATAATCATAAAATGAATAGTCAAGACATCCAATGTCCAGTCAAAGGTTGCTCTTATCACTGGAAAATACATAAAATGTGGCAAGTTTGTCCTAAGCATGTTCTATTATCTTTCAATTTTAAGACTTTATAGTGAACCAGCTGATATCTGTTCCGTTTTCAGCCACAGCTTGCACATCATTCCTCTGTCTCATCATTTACCCTTTTTTCTGAATGCATCTAGTTTTGCAATATTTCTTCTAGCCAAGTTCTATCACCTGAGTTGAAACTTGCAGTCACACACATAAGGAGAAACTATTGCTACTGTCCAGGAAGATCACTTTTATATGTGCCAACAATAGTACATTATGTAATCTTGTAAATCTATCTGCTTTCTTGTGACTTACAAATACCAGTATCTTCCAACATACCAGTGTTTCTGATCATTTTCTCAAGGTGAATAGGCTCTCATATTTCTATATCATTTTTTCAGTTTTACCACATCTGACATTTCTCAAATTTCACTCTACCTTTTTCTTTAATGATTCTCCCACTCCTTCCAATTTAATACTATCTTCAGATTGCATTACTGTGGTCTTTACTTTTTGTTCCAGTTTATTAATTTAGACATTAAACAAATCTAACTCTTGCCAACTCCTGCTGACAAATGCCAGCTCTTTCAGATTCCTCCTTTCGACATGTTGTTCATTATTTCTGTTATTGTATTCATTTAGGCAGTTTACAGCCTGCATGGTCATGATCTTATTGAAGGCAATATTGAATCAAATTTTAAAACTGAGAATTCCAAAATGCCACATCAAAGGCTTCACTAGAATTCAAATATATATGTTCTACTCCATTCCCATTGGCCATTAATTTTTGTAATTGCATCAAAACAAGCAATGAAGTTTGACTGATGAGATACAGTTCTTATAAAACCTCACTGTTCATGGCTCTCTTATCCTAGCTATTAATGATAGAATATTTATTTCATTGCTTTACAAGGCATTCAAATAATATTTATGGCATCGTAGTTGTCAGCATCAATCTTTTCTTTTCTGGAAATATGTACTACATTTATTTTTCTCTAGCCATCTAGTACATTCTCCTTCATCTATAAGTTTTTAGAAACAAGCATCTGTAGGCTTACTGAAGTCACTAATTCTTCTGATCTCAAAGACAGCATACCATTCTTGCCTGTGTTTGGAGTATATCATTAATATCTTCATAAGCAGAGCTTTTAGAGAGCCTCATTTCATACATATATAGGATACAGGGTCAGGTGGTATATTCTGAACATTTGGTTCTGTCTACAAATATATCAACAGTTATTAAGTATGCTAATTGTTACTCTTAATTGCCACAAAATCACTCAAATTTGATGGCTCTTCAGGAACATGATTGTGACCAAACATCGGACCACTTTGCCAAGAAAGGCTGTGGAGTTTCCAGCTTTGGGGCTATTCAAAACCTAGCTGTATATTGGCCTGAGCACCGTGCTTTAACTGGATACCTTCGAGCAGTGGGTTGGACTACATGACTTCTGGAGGTCTCTTCCAACTTGAGTGATTTTGTGATTTTATGAATTTAATTTCTTGAATGCTTTATTTTCTACCTGAAATGTTAATTAACTTTCTACAATAATCTGTTCTTGTGTCAGTGTTCTCATGCATACAGTGCTACTCCTTTCCCGTTCTTTACTCCCTATTATAAATAACAAGTTACAGAGATCATTTCAGCGTTGGTTTATGCGTATTTTCTATAATAACAGCTTTTTAAAAAGGTGTTTGCTGTTTCAGGGGGTTTAGACATTATTAATTTTATCTCTTTTTTAATGTCCTCTCTCCTCAACATTTCTTTCTGTTAGAAAAATCTCTACTAATCGCTTTAAATCACTGACAATTGTCTCAGTACACAGGCTGAAAAGAATATAACATGAACCTGAGTATATGTCATTCAAATGCAGCATATTGAAAGTTGTTGATGTTTTATATTCCCATCTAATTTTGTGCATTATTATGCTCTTAGTGATCTATGTGTGAATAAATTAGATTTGAATATGCCAATTGTTTCTAAAAGATATACTTATCTATATTATACATTTTGAGCATGACTTCGAATCAATAGCTGGCTCACTTAGGTGCTTTCTTCAGGGTGAGAGGACACATAGTTGTGGCATACTGCACCAGTTGTCAAATGGATTTCTATCTGATGATCAAGTACAATTTGATCCACTAATTAAAATATTGAGCTAGATACAGAATCATGCCATGCCAAAGTGAGAGGTTACTGATCTCCTTGTTTTCCAAGCCAGCAGAAACTGTAGATGGGTAGGGGAATCAAACTTTCTTATTCAACAGAAGCAAATTAAGACCTCTTTACTCTGCAGCATTTGTAATAAAATTCCATAATCTTAGTGAGTTTTACTGTCCTGTGCCATTAGTCCTAGCCAGACTGTGCCACCAGACAGTGCAAAACTGTCTGGTTCTTTTCCAAGTCTTTTCCCTGGAACTGATGATGGACCAGCTCTCTAATTAATATCTTGACCTCTTCCTTAGTAACTATTATATCTGCCTATTAACAGCTCTCAAAATCTAGATTATGTTATAATCAGAGAACTTCTTAAACAGGAGAAATTGGTTATCTCTGCACTTTTTTCTTTACAATCAGCTTATATATGTACATTATGTTGCCAACCCAGTTCTCTCAGAGCTGATTCCACTGTCATCTGCTTGCTGGTAACTTGTTACATTGCTAAAATGAAAACAGTGTTAATATAGCTCTTCATTCTATATCTTTGTGGAAGAACAGAACTAAACGGTTTCAAAAGTCTTGTGCTTAAGCTTTATCTATGTGCAGTTGATCTGATTCATTTGCACAAATTTGCAACAGAGGAAAACAGCACTGTTAGCTCCATACCATATACTTTGAAACAAAACCAGGCCTGCTGAAGCACAAATGAAGTTATTGAAGCTTGATACCCTACTCCTCATCCCAACAACAGCTACTTCCATATCACTTCATTTACTGCACTTCTAAATATATCTGCAATTGTTTCTTCCATTTTGTAACACATTTATCGAAGGTTTAAAGCCTCAAAGGAACTCAGAAATTTATTTTTTTTTTTTTAAAATTACTGCCAATCCTTTACAACTAATTTGTGCCTGCAATCATCTTTGTGACATGGTTTTATGCATCTGGTAGTAGGTACAAATAATTGAATTCAGATGCTTAAAATTGCTTAAAATGATTCTCTAGCAAGCCAGGCAGTTACATATCCAGGGAGAGATTTGCAGATTGTTTAAAACTCACCGATGTAATCATGGATAAAAGAACATATTAAACCAGCCCTATTTATGTCTATAGAGAATCTCTGCACTTAACATTCAGACATGCATCTGCCATGAAACCTGCTTTGACTGGATATACAAATTAAAAGCTAATCCTAAGAGTTTCCTAAAATGTTAGCTATAATACTTGAAGAATAAAATGTGTTTTCGTTACACTCATTACAGATCAAACATTATCTGAAGCAAAATTACATCACTGGAATTTGAAAAGTTTTAAAACAAGAGAGGAGTAACAGTATCACAGTGACACAGATCTCTGTCGCACCCTTAGAGAACTAAGGCTGCAAAACAACAGCTGAATATTTCCCCCAACACTATAATTAGTTAGCTGACTAAAGTCCTGAAAGTGTGGTCCTGTCCTGAAAAGTCACTATTAAAAAAAAAAAAGTATTTGTATTGTATTTAGCTACCTATCACTGAATCCTATTTTATTTTTATATGCCTTTTATTTAGCAATGACATAAGTATAGCTGATACTATAATTTAGTATGTGAAAATTTTAAGATCAGTAGAAAGAAATCTGAAAAGGAGAAGAAAATGATAAGGTTCTCTTCAAGAAACTAAGTTGAGCATTTATTGGACCCTCTCTTAAGCTACACAAAGTCACTGCACTTGGGGACTGAGTAGTTTATGTGAATTATTAGCAACAGACCCGAAAATCTACACTGATCCTCAGAATCCTTTTAATTCTTTTTCACTGCTGTACATTTTACTCCAGATGTGACTAACAAAAGTGCTTCTTGATATATGAATCTTCAGTATGTATATGTGGAAAAAAAAAAATGCTCCTTCAAAAGCATAATGAGGCTTACAAGAAATCAGAAGAACTATGCAAAAGGTGGGTATGGGTGCTTATTAAATACCAAACCTAATCTGTTTCCAGATGAATTTTATATTACTGAATAATTCCCATTCTTAATTTATAAATAAATAATTAAATCTGGGCAAAACTACCATTGCTAAAAGTTTTATTGGACTTTTACAGTGAAAATTTCTGAAAAAATGCATATTGTAAGGTACACTTCAAAGGTAATATTTCACACTAAGGGTCATATTTCAGAGTTGTTTAAATATAAGGAAAAAAATAAGGAAGAAAATTACTAAATGAATGTGCAAATATCAAACTTCATCTTAAAAGCAACTGATCTTTTTTAAATACTGCAAAAGGCATTCAATACTCTGCAGAAAAAACCTTAGGGTCCCAGAAGCTGACAATGAAGTAGTGAGACAGATTCTACACATGGAATTTCAGCTTAGAAATCCAGGCAGAGTCACAGTGGCGAAGGCTGCAGTGCACAAAACTGTCACATTCCACCTGGCTCAAGTATACAAGCCCTTGAAATCAGCACCTATGCTTGGTTGTGGATGTGAGTCTTGGCACAACCTAGTGCCTGGGTACCTTGATAATCCAGACTGGGAATCTTTTACCTGAACCATGGCTCCTTTGTGGAATTCACATGGTTTTCAAAATGAGGAGCAGAGTGTGCGGGTGGTGTGTGCATGGCCATATCTGTCCTTGGTACAGCCCATCGGCTGGAAACACACCTCAGAAACACACTTGAAACATCTGGAAACGCAGAACTAGTGTTGCCTGCTGAAACCTAGACACACCCTGCACCAAAAATGGTTTAATCAAATCCTGATCAGGATAACTGTACTTAAATAAGCCTTACAATTTGACAGTTTCCTTGGCTACAGAACAAAAACTAAGCAGGGCAATACCATTACAACACTTTGTGCTCCACAGACCCTTTGGTTTCAACTGAGGCTATGCAGTTAAAAGAATTTGTAAACACATATCTGCTCCTCACCCCTTTTTGCTTCCTGACCTGTGTCAATTTGAGCTTGAATTTGAATTTTAGCCCAAACTAACTGCAGCGTATATAAAGGATATAACATTCCTGCTATACACCTTGATTAAGAAATAAAACCAAATTAGATTGCTTGACTTCAAAGAAATAAACAGGGCATTTAAAATGTATTTATGTTGATTAGTAGGACTGTAAATTGTTCTGTATTCCTTTATTTAAAGGTTATTTCAATTACTTGTAAAGATGCTTACAGATGCAACAAATACTCATATATTAAGAAGCAATTAACCACAAAATGACAAGATCCAAAAAGAAAAGGGGCATATTCATTTGGTACACATCTACATAAAGCAAAGACTTTTGAAAGCAAGCAGGAGAACTCGGAGCATAAGAGTCCAGAAGGAGGTTGAGGGACAGGGAGAGAAGGGGATCAGGGATAGCACAGGGCAGATCCTCTTAAGTGTTCGCCTTGCCAGTTCAAGCTGTTGAATACAACTTGCGCATCTTACTTTGGGAAACACTGTTGCACTAGTACCAATGCTGTGATTAGCTTCTACTACTATATTTTAACTTAGGCAATAGGGTCTAAACCCAGTACTGATTCGTATCGATGCTACATATGTAAATTACAGGCTGAAAAAGAAAGAAAAAAAGCTCTGACTTCACTCAGGTCAAACCCATTCATATGGCTAAACTGGAGGCTTGAAACTCATAAAGGAAAATTTTCTTTGCTTTCTAGGAAGGAAGATAAAGACTCCAACTCCCCATTTCTGCTTCCCAGTTTTCTGTGAAAACAGTCCTTTTAGTCCTCATACCCAGTTCGCTAATCTCCTCTTAACACTTTAGGGTCTTGCTTTTTTCTTTCTTTCCCCTAACGCTGCTCTACTTACTTTTTCCTTTTCTATTTATCTCTTGCTTGTTCAACAGCCTCCCTTCTGTTTTATAGTCTCAATTTCTCTTTTGCATCTCCCTTTTGACATTCTTTCTTCTCTTTCCTACTTTTTAGGACTGTACATTGACATATAATCTTTCAGTGTCTGATTACTTAGTGATAATTTTCCAGTCCTTCACAAGAAAGAAAAATTTGCACTAACAGTTCTTTTTTATACAGAAAAGCAGATCTGAGGCTACAATAGGAGTTCTTGTTCCCCTCTTCAAGGCTGGATCTTTCTGTTTCACATTTATCACATTTCTGCCCTACTTTTCCTAATTTTATTTCCTGTTTTCCCTCCCCCAATTATCCTTCTCATTTTACTTCTATCAATTGGATTTTCCTGTCCCAGTACTCATGTACCTTCTTCCTCATTCTTATTTCCTGTTTGCATTCTTTCTTTCTGTTCCTCCACCCCTCAACAACCCCCTGTTACCTCATCTGTTACTTGTTTGTTGTAATCTGCTTCACTTACCTTAGCTAACACACTAGAAAATCACACCTCTCAGTAGGTGATGTTTTCACAAATGCCTCAGTAAGGGAGAATGCCTGAGTGTTTTCAAAAAAGATGTGTAAAATAGAAGTAGGGGGAGAGGAGAAAAAAGAAGAAAATTGCATGGAGCTGCAATTACTGTAAGTCTTTTTACTGATGCAGTTGGTTGATACATGTCTGAATCAGAGAGCCTTCACAGTCACAGGTGTGTAAAGCCACCTACACAGACTAAGTCAGATTTTTTATGTCCTTTACAAATGCTCTGAAGCTGCACTGTGGTTTGAGCAACACTTACATTTACCTTTTGAAAAATGGTGTGAAAAAGAAGTATTGCTACTGCATTTACATTTTTATAGTACGGCTTGCTCTGAAAGTGTTAGAGGAGATTGCCTGGCTTAAAGCCTGGCTCAATGATTCCTGGAGGATATTTTTTTCCAGCAGTATCCAACTACCATATGGAGTGCCAAGTAGCATAAAAGAGATTTCAGAAGCAATTCCATGATTACAGTTACTATACTTCAAAGGCGCAGAACAACTATTGTAAATTATCTGTATGGTTCTTGCATAATAAATTACTTTGCTCAGATCACAGGTGACAGGCTTCCATTACAGATAATTTTGTTTAAATGCATAGCAACCTTTTTAAACAAATGACTCCTAGCAGCAGAACTCCTGTGATTCTAGGAGTATCTCATTCCAGCACCTCCAATAAATGCCTCCTGAGTGACCTTGAGCAAATCATTCTCCACCCCACCACCCTCCTTGCCTCCCCTCCTGTGGTCTTGGTATTTAGAAAGTGGCAATCTCTCTTTTGAGTAGAGAGATCATTTTATCACTTTTTAAATTCTTAATGCAATGAAGCCTACAGTAGTCTCTAGGAACTTCTGTAATAAATACTTATTATTAATTATAATTAAGCATAATAATAGAATGAGTTTTGAAACACATGACTGGCCAGCAAAAATAAATCTATTATTTCAAAGATTTGGACCTGAGGATGAGTTGCAATGAGCAATGGTTGAGGACCATGCAAGTAACCCCACCTGTGAAGACTTTTATTGCTTTGAATTACTCAGCTCAGAGAGGACAGAGGGAGGACAAGAATCCAGTTCTCTATAGCAACCATCAACTCCCTTAGATATGAAGCTATTCTTTCTTTTGCTGAAAACATACAATACTTTCTATGATCAATTCCTTGTCCATTTTAAGTATTTCTGCCTATAGCAACTACTCAGCTCCTTGGCAGCACTTATAGCTCCTCTTGGCAATCAGCAGCACTGTCTTCTATATCCTCCTCAGAGCCCTCCGCATGTTTTTTTTCCCTTTTGTCTTTGTTACTTTGTGGACCCTTTTGTCAACTGGAGCCCTATCTTTGTAAGCTCATGAAACCCGTGGGAAGGATTTAATTTCTTTTCAAGGAAAGCCCCATGAGACATACATACTCTGTTCCTGGAAGAAGTGATGTTCTAAACACCCTCACTGATTTGCAGAGGACATGTCCTCTGTGCACTGAGTGAGGTAGGTGTCTTAAAGTAAATAAGATGTACAAGACTGTGTAATTTAAAACTGTACCAAAGCACATATGTGTAAAATGACTGGATTAAGATTATACAGGCAACTTCAGTCCTGGCATTTTCTAGGACTGAAGTTTCCACTGCCTGGAACTTAAGTGGGTAAATAAGTAATATTCTAGGGCTTACTGGGTTTATGGAGCTTCTTAGATTAAAAAGATAAACATGCAAGACTCCTTCTCAACCTCTCAGTTTGAAATCCTAATGTGTTTTATTGAGAACCCTCTAAACCTCAGGAACTGCGTATTTTTTTCCCTCAGGTTCTGAGGGGAGTGTATTCCAGTAGTCAGAGCCTTTCACTTTATATTGCTTTATTTTCACTGCACTTGTTTTTCACCTCTCCCCTCCCTTGCAGTGTCCCTTCCCTAAACACCTTTTACTGCCTCCTCCTCTACAACTTCAAATCTGCCCACTTGGTTTCTCTTACCAGCATCTCTCTCTCCCCTACTCATCATGCCAATATTCCCGCTTTACAAATCCCCCAACCTTCTTCTTCACTCCCAGGTTTTGTAGCTAGGCTGATTTTTTTATCTTGGACACCAAGCCAGAGGTTTTTTTTATTTCCTATAGCCAAGCTCCACAACGATGTTTTGTCATTACCAGAAATCATTTCAAGAACACCTGAAAGGCCTAGGACACAGTCAGTCTTCAAACTTCTAATAAAACTCTACACAATATACAGAATCAGAGATTTTTCATAAATTCTTATCTTGAGTGCAAATAGGATATTTTTTTCATAGATGTGCCTACATGTATGAACTTGACAGTGATGCCGCTGCCATAGTGTGAGAGACCTAAATCTTTTCAAAGAGGCAACTTTAAATACGAGGGAAGAAGCTGAAAATTCTACTGCAAGAAATGACAGCTGATTTAGCTGAAATTTTATCCTCTTTATATTTGGTCTCAGGCAGAGACCAGTACTTGATGCACCTGCAATAATCACTTCAGTCATATTTAGACATAGTTCTAAACAAATGAAAACTTAGGTTTATAATTTTGAAATCATATGTTTGCTACCTGTGTCTCATAATGCATGTCCACAGTAACCATTCCTTTCCACGCTGTGTTACCTTTTGTAGGTACCTGTATGAATTTTCCCTCCTGCACCTGCCCCTACACAAACACCCAGAAGCAGACGTCAGCAGTGATAAAAGCATCACTCGAGTGCCTTCCAGGTACCGCAGTTTGTTGAATTCAAATTCCCATTTCTGAAGGACTAGCTTCTCTCCTTACAGGAAAGAAAAAAGACCTGGAAAGAAACCATATCTGAGGTGAAGACTGGTAAGAGTCAGGGCCCTGAGGGCACTTCAAAGACTTCAAGTCCCTGCCCAGCTCCCTGCTGTGGGATTCCCCCAATCTGCCTATGGCTCAGGACCCCATGTCATCCCCTTGGAGTCATCAGTCCCTGCCCCAACAATGTCATGGCAGGGCTGGTATTCAGCTCCCATAGCCTTGCCCTGCCTGGACATGGGCCCTGCTGAGCTGGGCTCACTCAGCTCCAGTGTGCTCTCAGCCTGTCCTTGTCCCAAGAGAGGTGCCTGATGCCTATGGCTGGGGCCACCCCGGTGCCCCTGCCTGCCCTGCTGCTGGCCCCTGCCCTGAAGAGCAGGGAGCTGCTGGCCACAGCTGTGTCCTGCCACCAAGTGCAGAAGCACTGCCTGTACCCTTTTCCTTGTTAATTAAAGCCTTGAAACTTTGGGGAGCAGCAAGGTCAAACTTAATTAATTCTGTTGGAAACAAATCAGAGTTTGTAAGAGTTGTTTTCTTCAGAGCCTTTAAGTTCTCAGAAAGGTAAGAAAAGCAAGATACAGTCCGCCTCATGCATTTCATGCTCTGAGAAATGGTATGGATGATGCAGAAATAATGAGTTTACTAGGATTCAGTGATAAAAGGGAAATATTAGAAACTCATAAGTGCAAGAAGTCATTGGAAAGCTTCTTACAGACAATTACCATGATGTGCTTATTTTCCTGTTCCTGACATAAACAGAACATAATAAATAAGGAGAAGGTCAATGCAATGAATCATTTATGTTGTTTTTAATACCTCACTTTCAGGAAAAAATCAGAAAGTAGTTTTAAAGCACCCTGATTACATGTGTATTTTATGGATCTCAGTCAAAAGTGTAAAATGCACCCACACATTCACACATAACACAATCACAGTTTCTTCCTAATTCCAGCCTGACTTTTAAAGTAATTTTATTTAATAGGTAATGTAAAGGTTATTTTGCGTGTGTGTGATATCTCTGTTATTCATAAATAAACCTAACTTAACTAGTTTTCCTTCTAGATGCACAGCAGCATATTCTAATGGTACCAGAGTATTGCTTTCTGGACAGGAGGGTAATCATGCTGCTAGGAACCCCTCAGGAGGGAACACAGAATCACAGAATCATACAATGGGCTGATGAATACATAGTAAATTGTTTCCTGAGAAGTTCTGATAACTGAAAAAAGTTATCAGGACTTCATGCTTAATACAGAAATACAAATAATCTAAGCTGACTGCAGTCTGAAACATTGCAAAGAGTATGTGTCTACTTTTTTTAGCAAGGACAATGTATTTTGTATTTTCCTATCTGCAGCAGCTCATGCAGTCATTATGGCAGAAAGAAGAGAAATGAAGAGCTCATTTATTCAGCTTTCTGATTCTGTGGTCTCAGTGCTAACTGGTGTAAGTAACTGGGGTGAAGCTGTGAACTGCATTTATAGACACAGAGGATCTTGAATCTATAGTATTTCTCAGAGAAGGACCAAATTAGAATAGCAGCTTGAAATATTGTTTCCAAACAAGCTTTTAGAATCACCAGAATATGTCTGCCTTGCAATTATGAAATAGCAGTACATGACAGTCATTATCTTAGCCTAACATACAAATACAATGTAACGGCCAGTACTGTCCAGCTGCTTAGGAATAACCACAGCCATTTAGTATGTCTCACACTAACACTTGCTATCACAGCTAGGTTATTACTCATTTACCCAAGGCCACAGGCTAGCAAGGTATTTGCTTCTGCCTCTCAGCAACCTATATTTGTTATGAGTGGCCATGCCAGGCTTTCAAGTTCCTGATCACAGTGAAAAGATGCTCTTAATAAAGGAAGATTGACAAGCAAAATAGAAATACCTCTTTCCCTTTGGAGAAATTAGGAATGGAGAATGGAGTTTTAAACCTCACAAGGTTTCATCATTGCCAGCTTTTCTGAGCTAATGATGAAGGAGAAATAATTAAATTTGTAATAACTCAGACAGCTTTCACCTGACAGCCAAGAACCTTTAGGACAACATGGACAAACATACTGCATAGCCATGAATTAAAGAGCTACACTGTAAGGGTCTGATCTCACGATGCTGTAGTTAATAGCACTCTTACTGATTTCAGAAAAAAAGCTTAGGGACTTTTTCCTTCTACTCCCACTCCTATTCTCCACCTCCTACTCCTGACATATTACAAGAAAAATCTCAGACACATGATGGAACAGTTGATATTTTTTCTGTGACCCACTCAGTCAGAAATTAAAGAAGCACCACTGGTAAAGTGCCACAGTATAAGCAGCAGAATAATTCTGAGTGACTTTAGTATTCTTGAAAGAGACACTATAAATGGGTCTGTACAACTCTCCTAATCGTGTCATAGATGTTATACAAAATTCTGCAACAAAGACTCATGTTCTTGGATTCTGTGGGAAGGAGATACTAAAAAAAAAAAGACAGGAGAAATGGCCAGCAAGTGAATTTCACTTCCATGAGAAATGTTGACATGCCAGAAGATGAATGTATCCTATAAAGAAGACAAAGATAAGTCATCTTGCTTTTTGTCCCTTTCTCACACAAACTATGCAATAGAAAAAGATCATAAAAATCTCTCTTGTAGACAACTATGCAGCAATACTAAATAATTCACTAGATTCTTCCTGCAGACTATCGCAAAAGTAGCAATATCTTTGCCTTTTCTGAGTATGATCACAAATAAAAAAGTAATACAGTAAATCTGTTTCCAAACAGAGTGATGGAAATGATGAACAATAGTAAGAAATAGCTTAGTAAGTCCCAAATATTTTAGTATAGCTTATTACTTTGCGTATGTTAAAAGATGCCAGCAACACTAGTGTTTCCAAATGAATTTTAAATCGTTATTGAATGGGAAAAAAATTAATGAAGATAAAATGCCATGGTCAGTCCACACACTTTAAAATAATTGTCCATTCTCCTGTAATTTATTTAAAAGAGCAGTTACCATCTCTAAATCATAGAAACTATGCAAAAACCAAAATCTATTTAACTATTGAAAACTTTTTCGTATATACTGAGGGTTAAGTGGGATCCAAGAGAAATAAGTGCTTAGAAAGCGATATAAAACAATGCCATCATTTTCAGGAGGAGCTGCTGCTGGTGGACACTGAAGAAATTAGTTGCTGAATACACCCTGAAGTCTGTATAAATTCCTGCTTCTCTACTCACAGTAAGCCGTTGGGCTCACTGGCTTATTTCTCTTTCAACAACATATCTTGGCTGTTTAGACAGAAACTCTTCAACACAGGGATTATCCTAACTGTGAAACACTGGAAGTACGTTTATATAGGTCCTACCAAAAAGTCTTCTCAGCCCTTCAGTTCCACCTAGAGGTACAAGTGCACAACAGCAGCAGGAAGACCCAAATGTACATAAGGGCTACGCCAGGGTAAGGGAGATGACACTGCTCTTCCGGTGGGAAGGAAAAATATAATGAAAAACATGGAGCTACAAAGGTATGAATTTTATGTTTTGTATGTTGCTGGCTGATTCTCAGACACAGCTTAAGTTTTATTGTGTTAAATATATTTCTAAGTCTGTTCCTGGCAGATCTTCTAATCGCACTGCTCTCATTAGACGGTCACTTCCTTAAATGAACTTTGTAGGAAATAAGTCAACTAGTTCAGTATGGGGAAACATCCAGATACTCGGACAGAGATTAAAAACACAGTGATCACGAGCTCCGTTTCCTGAGGTCAGCTTGCCACAGGCAGCAAAGATGAATATCTGTAAAGTTCTGCTAAAATGCACCTTCAGATTGGTTGGGTTAAGGGTTTCTTTCCTCCTATATCTATAAAGAACTTTGGATTCTGTGATTAAGTTACTGGAAAGCAAAATGTTACAATGATAAGGCATTCCTGTGTCTAATTTTTTAAGCCTGTGAAAAACACTAATCTTATTTTACAACTCCTGATTTTCCAGTACTAATATCCACACATACCATGACTACTAAAATACTCTTTTGAATGTCATCTTAATGATATACAATCATGTTGTGTGATGCTAAATGTACTTGGAAAGGAATACAAAGTTCACACACGTGATTACTCTTCAGATATACTCAGCACAAAAGTTATAGGTCACATTCTCATCTGATACGGTTTCATATTGCTTGAGAGATTACACTTAATTATAGCAGATGAAAATCTTTCTGTATGTGTATTAAAACTAATAAAACCAAGCATCATTATTGAAGACTGGTCAATAAATAGTGAAAAAGTAATTTCTAGATGAGAACACATGGGTTGCTATGTTTGTATTATTTCAAATTTCTTTTATTAGATATTAGTCTTCTCTAGAGCTATTTGCTGTGGAAAGCAAAGAAGGAAGAGGTAATTCAATATTTCAAGACTTGACTCTTCATGTTTTGTTGTTTGTACCCTCAGCAGAACAGCTGCTGCGGAAGTTTCTGGTGAAAGTTTTCCCTAGAGAAAATTTTCATTCAAATCTGACTAAGTGCTCAGTTGAATAATTATTTGGGTCTGGTAACAATCTTTCATATCTTCAATTTCAACAAGAGAAACTTTAAGAAAATAATAGAACTGTTATCTCTATTTAGTTTGATTTTATTGAGTAAATTTATAATCACTAAATCCAAGGCTATTTCATGCTAGTAGCTCTTCTGCAACAAAGGTGTTTAATTGCTTACCAAAACCAACTTTTGAAATGACAATATATAGCATTTATTTCATGAAAATGAAAATTTCTATCAAGCCTGGTGTGTTGAACTAATGAGGTCTTACCATTTGTGCAGTACAGTTTTAAGTCATATTTATCTCCCTAGTAACTTTAAAATAGCCTCATTGAAGGTCAAATCTGACATCTGTATTTAAGAAGAATATCTAATTCTATTTCATTAGAAGCTACTTTACCAGCTTTCCCCAAATTGATTTTGACTCAAATAGATTACCACTTACTTCTTTGTCCTCCTCCACACCATTAATGTGTAATATGACATCTATGTGCCCTACTTCTGTCACTCATGCGCAAGAATGATGAATTCAGATTGAGACTGGCACAAAAAAAGGGTTACTGGATTTTCTATTCCCTGACTATTCTTTTTGGAAGAGAAGTGAAAAAGACCTTAAACTGTTAAATCGAACAAAACAAAAAATGGGAGATATTTGAACAGCGGTTCTCAAGCATCCACTAGAAAAATAATGAGGGAAAAGAACATTTTAACCTGGACCACATTGGCGCATGGATAAGTCACAGTCTAGCAGGTTTTGTGATAGGACTTTAATAACAGAATCTTCTGATGTGATTGCCTGCCAAAGCTAGTTGCTGTTCACAGTGACCCAGGAGGCCCAGTACAATCCTGCTTGACACAGAATGAGAAACCGCTGTGGTAATGTTTTGCTGCAATTAGATTCTTTTACTTCTCACCAGCACTTTGAATTTCAAGCACAACTTTCTCCTGAATGATTTTGGAAATATACCTGTAATGTACATTAATTCTTTTCTGTTTCATTTCTTCAAAGATTAAAAAATTTTAATTAATAAACAATGTATGTTGGAAACCTGTTAGCAATGTACTTTAGTAAAGCAAATGTTAGTTTGTTCAAAGATGTACCTGAATTTCTGAGGAGCAGTTATCTGAAAGTAAACCATATTATCCTGTTGCATATGGCCTTAAAATCCAAATGAGTCTAACCTGAAGTATCCATGGGACAGATGAAAATTTTTTATATCCACTGAACATGCTTTGTGTAATAAATAAATTAAGTGAAGTTTAAAACTAATTTCAAATTTCTTACATTTAAGTTAAATTTATGAAAAAAAATTGGAGAACTGTAAAATATTATATCACAGGAAAGTCCACTATTAAAGAGACTCAGAACACCTTGATTCAAAATGATTCAAAATTCATTTCACTGGAACCCTTGCAACAGAAATATATGCATTACAACCTAGCATTAGGCCTCTGTTCTGACACCTGAATGTAGTTGGCTGTGGCACGCATAAAATGTTTGCATGAAAGTGGATGAGGGAAATGAAAAGTGAAAGCTGCAATTTTTGCCACAGTCTTTGGCTTCCATTTTGAATAGATGCATATTCAGTTACAAGTTATTGTATGCACCTGTAAAGTTCAACTGGTAAATTAAAACAAAGTGGTACAGGAAAGTATAACACTGCCTGAGCAATTCTGTAGCAGCCTGATCCTGAAACAGTGCCAGAGGCAGCTTTGTAAGTACCATCACATCCATCAAAGAGAAGATAGCCACAGAACTGGATGCTTTTACAACAGCTAGAAGAGACATATTTTGGATGGGTCTTTGGATCATGAACTTTTAGTCATGTTCTGCATGTGAATTTGTACACATGGGATTGATTTTGGGGGGGAGGAGGTAGTAAGGAGTTTTGCAGCTCAACTGTAGGTGCAACAGGGTACAACCAAGCAGACAAATCTGTATTCTACCTTCAATTGCCTGCTAGATATAGAAAAGTTGTTTATGTTTTGGAAATAGTTTTAAATGCATTTAGGCAGTAATGGAGAAGGGATGGCCTACATGGATACATTATCAGAACTTGCCACCATGCACACATAATGTACAGGTTTTCTACAGTGCAGATGAAAACCACCTAAATCCCACCTTACTGATGTTCACAGGTATATTATATTAGCAAAGGTTTTTTTTTAGTTCTTTTGTAAAGAGACTGAGAATTAAAAAAGGGGGGCGAATTGCTGAGACAAAAACTAAACAGTATTTTAATTTCTCTGAATTTTTCTGCTAACTATACTAACTTTGGTAGCAAAAGTCCAGATAATGGTCTTTCAAACATGGAGAGCAGAAAGTTTATAGAGTAGCTCATATTTAAGGAAAGAGGCTTCCACTTATTTTTTTTACCTAGCTTTACCTGCTGTTATGTAATAGATATGCCTAAATCTCATCTCTATATATCTGAGAGTTTGGCATTTGGGGATTACAGCTGGGTGGAAAAATAGAATACTAGAAGAATGGTGTTATGGATACATAGTTGTCTGTTTTAATTTCATTCTTTTGCATTTATAAATGGTGAATCTTCCCTGACTCAAAATTATCAACTGGGTACCTTATATAGTCCACCATTTATAGAAATATTTACTTAACTCTGCACTGCTCAGTTGGGAATTACATACTTTTTGTTCTGATGTTATGTCTGCTTAAGACATCATGAGTCATGGTGCCATTTTTGTAGCTGGCTCTTCCTGCAACTCTCTCTCCCAGTAACAAACCCCAGTCCCACCAGCAGGTTGCCTGATGAAGTGTTCTGCCTGATTATTTTCAATTGTTATACTAAGTTTGCAGATGACAAAGTAAAGACAAAAAAACAAACAAACAAAAAAATTCCAGCATTATGACAATCCCCAAAGTCCTAGCTAGAATATGTTCAGCTATTGGAATTACTCAGATCTGTAAGTAACTCTTAGCCCAGTCTTTTCATCGGTGTGTCTCATACCCACCATAACAAAAAGGTGTGATGTGGCCATGCAATAGGGAATATTTTGTCTGCTTTAGACAATTGTGTATTTTAAAGGCACTGACATTTTGATTAAAATATATTGCCCATTAACCAGAAAACCTGATAGATGAATAATATTCCTTGCTCAGATAATGAAAGGACAGTGTTTAAAATTTCAGAAGTCAAAAAACTCTTTAACTCTTTCTTTTTTGGTGATAGGAAATACAGAATATTTGTTCTGAGCACTGATGTTTAGCACTGTCTGCTTAATACTAACACATGCTTAAACGAGGGCAGAGACTATAGTTTAAATATTTGAATGCTCAAAGCATTTTAAATGTTTGAGTTCTCAAAGCATTACCATAATTAGACAAAAATAGAAAAGAAGTATTCATCTGCTGTGGAGGAATATTTGGAAGATGG
>JAOEHY010020388.1:0-15329 GCA_025447955.1 Psilopsiagon aurifrons
CTCCAGCGCTGCTGACCCCAGGTCTCCCAACAGGCAGGTCTCCTGCTTGTTATTACAAGCCCCAGATTGGGGCTTCTGTAGTAAAATGACTGAAGCAGGACTATGTATTGCTCTGGTTTGTGCTCGCTTCAGATGTGCTCCTCCTCTTCCTCCTCACTGGGATGTTATGTTTCTACTGTAAACAGCAGATCTACTTCTCAGCTTCTTGGTTTAACGATGCTGCCCCAAAAATGAAATGAGTGTTCTTGGGCATCCAAGTGATGTAAAGAATTTGTTTCTGTTTGAATGCTGGACAAGGAACTGAGGAAGTAGTTTTATGTAGCTGATACATTCACATGAACCTGGTAGCTGTGGATACTCAGATGTGAAATACAATTACAAAACGCAGGTACAAAGTATCATGAGATGGAAAGGTCATAATCCACCGGCATGCCTAGTGGAATACCAAAGAGCATCTTCCCAGTTGCTTGTGCTCGCTGTAGCAATGCTGGAACTGAAGGAGAATCTCAATTACCTGCAGTGATTTGGTACTGCAGGAAATGCCTTGAAAGGCTCATCATACAAAATGAAACACAAATCGCTGTTCCTGCTTTGTTTGAGGTAAGAAACATCACCTAAGTGACATGTGCAACAGGGTCTTTCTAGGCTTAGTGTACGTGCTTGAAAGAGTTGGGAGGATGCTAGGTGAAATGTAGTGTTGCAAAAGAAATGAAGGTCGGATGGTGGATAATACGTGGCTGTAACCAACTTAGGAAAGATGGCTTAATGTAATGAGTATTACCATGATGAACATAAATCTATGTATGGGTGTTGCTGTGATGAAGTAGTGCAAGTCTATTGAGAGGTGGAGTTTTCCAGCTTGAACTGAGTCGACAGATGTCTGTGTTTGGCTGGGAAAGCAAACAAGTAGTAGTTGCATCAGTGATAACAATTGGTGTCAGTGACAGCAGTCTTCTTGCTGCTGGAGAGTTTGACACCTAACCTGGAGAAGATCAAAATGAGGAGGTCTTTGGGCAGGGGGCTGTCACTTTGAAGATGGGTGCTTTGGTTGCCGCAGTGACTGTCTGTGAGAGGCCTTTAGGTGTGTATCCAGTACTGGAAACAAGTATATCCCATGCTGAATTGGGTGGTGGATGAGCATGGTTTGATGTTGCTCTGCTTGCAGTTGAATGTGTTCTTGACGATTTGTTTGGAAAGAGCACAGACTGATAATACCTGTACTATGTGTGGATAGGCAGGTATGTCCTTACGAAAAGCTCTGCTGCTTTTTATGTTACAGTACAGAAGTTAAATGCAAAAGAACTTCCAAGAATGTCTGATCCTACTTTTTAAATTGCTCTGCAGATGATTTTCCTTTTTTAGGGAATTTTGTGCAATGGGACTTTGAAGGTTAGCTGGAAGTCGGGAGTTCACTCCATATTGTATGGTTAGCCACTGACTTTGTGTTTGCTCTGTTTCTGTATTGTCCCCTTCAGCTCCTGTTCTTGTGCATGGAGGCTTGGTGCAGGGCTCTTCCTTCTTGTTGGGTTGTCAAATATCTTGGAGAGAGGATGTGGTAGAGCCCCAAGGGATTTCAGACTGTTCTAGAGGATGTCCCATCGTCAGTAGGACCTGGCTTTAATGTTGAGAAATGCTAAATGAATATCTAATCCCCTACTTTTGGGGGATGGATATTTTATCTTCATTTGGAAGCACAGCCTTCTACTTTGGCAAGTAACTAGAACACAGTGGCAACTGCAGCTGGATGCTTGCCGAGCAAGGTACATCAATATGTATTTCATTTTGGCATCTGGAAAATGCTAACCTTGAGCCAGAGGTAACTTTGTGGTGTTTGCATGCTAGTAATGTGTGATACAAAGCTACGTTGTTGTGGGTTTACTTAAATGGTTTTCTGTTTCTCATGCTGAATGAAGCAAGATCTGGCAAGTACAGGAGGTTAAATTTAGCATGTACAAAAATTCTCCTAGATGAAGGAAACATGCATAGTAGATCATGAAAAGGCAGTCCTTAGCCAAGCCTCAGCATTAGCGCACTTATTCCTAATGACTGCCATGGTTGTAGTGAAAGGCGCAGTTGAATTCCTCTTGAGAAGTGCTGCTAAAGGAGGCAGAGGGGGGAGATCCTTCCTCTATCCACTGCCAGTGAGGCCACGTCTGGAGTACTACTAGTAATTGTGAGCTCCTCTCTACAAGCTAGATATGAATTTATTTGAACAAGTCCAGTACAAGGCCACAAAGATAAGTAAAGGTCTGGAGCATCTTTTGCATGAGAAGAAGCTAAGAGAGCTGGGACTGCTCAACCTAGGGAGGAAATGGCTTGGGAACGTTCATATCAATGCGTCCAGGTAGCTGATGGGAGGGAATGAAGGAGGAGGCAGGCTCTCCAGTGCACACTGATGGCACAAGAGGCAGTGAGCGCAAAGTGCAATACGTGGAATCCCATCTGAACACAAGGAAATGCTCTTTGACCATGAGACTGGTCCAGTAGTGGAACAAGCTGCCTGAGAGGCTGTGGAGTCTCCACCCATGGGGATACCCAGACCCCATCAGGACACAGCCATGCTCCCAGTGCCTGCACCCCGGCAGGAGGCTGGGGCTGGATTATCAGGAGAGGTTCCTCCCAATCTCAGCTGTTTTGTGTGTGATGTGAACATGATTCCTATGTGCTATAAACAGCTTTGGGGCTGCTGGCTGATTCTCTTTGCTCAGATACTCTAGTTAGGAGCTAGCATGGAAGGAAAATACCACCTCTCCTTTCTGAAGGCCTTCTTGCCCACTTAGCAAGCTTATCCAAGGGTGTTTCAGTTACCTGTGCAGTGTTACAAGGTTTAGAAGCTGGACTGAGTGCTCTGCTTATCTTTTAAGCTTAAACAACTTAATAGCTTTAATTTTAAACTAATGAAAGCTTATTTTGAAGCTTAAAACAAGAATTATGTTATTAATAGAAAGCATTATGCTTAGTGTGTATATATAGAGTATAATGTTATGAATGCTTTTTAATAATGGTTGAAGTGCTTTATAATACTACATGCTTAAGTCCTCAAAGTTGGTATTTCTGCTAAATACACAGTTAAATTGGAGGCTGATTCCTAATTTTTCCCAGTTGGATAAGTGTGGTGGGAAATTCTGTGGGCTGGAGTACATGGAAAAGACAAACTTCCTGGGTATCTCCTCTTGAGAAAACGTCCCTTTGGACTGAACATCTGTTTCCCTGTCTCAAGATTAACCTTTAGCATTGTATTTGTTGAACAGTTAAATCAGGAATACATGTGAAACTGCTGGAGTTCTTTCTGTTGTGAGTATAAATACTTAGAGCAGTAGATGAGCAAGATTGTAATTTGCTGTAAAGGAGTAACATACAGATTCAAGAGTATTTTAAGGTGGGAATATGTGTTTTGGAAACGGCTTGAGATCTTGAAAAGAGCAGTAAATATTTCATTAGGCATCTTTAAGCACCTGCATAAAACCCTTCATGATTTAAAGGGCTCATCTACACGAATATTTCATATACACACACATGGGAGCGAGCCTCAGCTTTGACTTGTGTCAGTGGGTCATCCTGAGGCCTGTGTGAAGAACAAACCCTTCCTATGTGTTAAACAACTGTGAGAATGTAAAGATTTAGATCAGTCGCTGCTTATTTTGCCTTTAGTTCTGTCTTTAAAGCTCTTTTAATAAACTCTGTTAACTCTTTTTCCCCTTTGAGACCAGTGTACCCAGTCTATCTTTGATGTGATCTCCTGCCATATCCTTAAAACTCAAGTTAGTGAGATACAGGGTAGGAGTCAGAGTGTGCCCTTGCAGAGAAGGCCAAGTATACTTGGGGCTTGTTAGTAAGAGTGTAGCCAGATGGCCAAGGGAAGTCATCCTTGCTCCCTCTGTTTAGTATTCCTAGGATGTTATCTGGGTAGCTGGGTCCTGTTTTGGGTTCCTGAGCAAGTACACTGTTATATTGGAGTTAGAGGGCTGCCAAGACAGAGCTGATGCTCCTAACCTATGGTGAGATGTGGACCGGGTATATTCAGCCTGGCAAAGGAAGTGTGGTACATCTAAGAGTAAGCAGGGTTTGAGCAGTGCATTAGAGTAGTAGAACTTCAGAGGTCCCATCCAACCACAGGTTTTCTCTGACTGTGTGGGGAGAGCCGTGGGGACAACACGTACACAGCTTGTTCTTAAGCTGCTTGGCCCGTGCTGTATTCATGCTATATTCTGTCTTTAGTATTTTGGGTACCTTGACTCGATGCTCAGCTTTAAGACTGAGAATCATCTTGCACACAGCAGAAGCCAAGCAAGAAGTCTAGATACATTTCTGCCAGCTGATGTTAGTGTTGAGTGGTTGGGTTGTTCAGAAGAGCACAAAACTCGAGCATGACTTTGAGCTCTTGGGTATCCTGTTGTTAACTTCAGAATTATCTGAGGTTCAAGTTGATTTTTAGCTGCAGCTTTAAGAAATGGAAACAATCTCAAGTTACCTGTATAAATACCTACTGGGTATGTTTGAAGTGTCCGTCACTCTTCTACAGCTATTATTCATTAGCTCTTAGTTAACGTGGTGCATGAGCATCCTACCCTGTGTAGTATGAGAATGTGTACAAAGGCTTACTTGGAATTAAGAAGCAGACCTTTTGCCAACATTGCTATGTGAAAACTTGAGCAATAGGGATTTGATGGTAATAGCAGATCAACAGTCTTAGGTCTGATTAGTTGAATCTGTAGCAGTAACTGAACTTCTTTCAGAAGATGGATCTTGCTGTGTTTAGAAGGACTGTCAGAAAATCCTATCCATCTGGTGTTTAACGTGTGTAAGTATTGTGGCATTAGTGCAAACTAGTGTACAAGGGGAAGGACTTAAAAGCGCTAGTAGATGTGTGAAAGGCTAACAAGTGCAAAGGGTATCACTGGTACGGAATCACTAAGGCTAAATCAGTATGTAGCCTTCTGCACCCTCACTGCTGCCTTTGGGACAGAATCATGGAATCCCAGCCTGGTTTGGGTTGGAAGGGACCTTATAAAGCTTATCCAGATCCAGCCTCCATGTTGCAACTTGTAAGAAGTCCTATGAACAGTTTAAACTATTTGCCTGGCATCTTTCTTCTCCATGTGCTGGTTTAGTGGGACAGCAGTTGCAATCTTTCTGTCTTAAGTAAATTCTTCATGCTTTTCCCTTTCCAATTGCACAAAGACAAGGGACAGGTTTTGAGGTCAGGAATGCGCTCTTTCGTTGCTGTCAGGTAGGTTAGAATTGAATTAATTTCCTGTGTAACCTGCTCTGGGTGGCCCTGCCTTGGCAGGGGGTTGGATTGGATTGGATCATCTCCAGAGGCCCCTTCCAGCTGTAACTGTTCTGTGATGCTGTGATAGTTTCCTACCCACAGATTGAAAACAAAACCCCAAAAGATGCAAAAATGCCAAGCAATCAACCAAGAAAATGGTAAAATTAATCAACCAACCCCCAAGTACTCCAAAAAGCTACAACCCCCCCCAGTTTCTTCAGTGCTTAGAGTCATCGTGCCCATCAGCACGGTGGGCTCTTTGTTGCTATAACGCCGTAGTTTGAACTAGAGCTGTATGATGACTGATTTGCAGTGATTGTTTTGGACATTCAGTATATTGTATTACCTAGATAAAAGGGTGCGGATAAGGCAATGGCCACCTTTGGTTTTAGCTTTCTTTGACATCTTTGTCATCCTTTTCCAGTTTTCAACTTCAGGTGTACTCCTCTCAAATAAACAGCCAAGTCACTAGCTGCTCTAGTGGAAGGTGTCCCTGCCCATGGCAGGGGTTTGGAGCTGGATGAGCTTTAAGCTCCCTTCCAAACCAAACCAGTCTGATTCGGAATAATTTCCCAAATTCACTGAATTTCAGATGGCTTCATAGTTTGAATAAAGGTTTTTCACAGCTGAAATACATTTCTACCTGATAACTTGTTACGGCATTTGGTCTTAATGAGACATTCTTCAAGAGTGTTCTGATCATACAATTAGTTACTTTCCAAGTTAATTTAAACCCCAAACATTTTGCTAGTGCCCAAATACAAAAAACCTGGCAACCTCCAAATGAGCTTACTCAATTCATCTGTGTTTCAGTGAGCTACTGAAGAGTGCTGATGTGGTTTGGGCTTTTTTTCCTTCCTTTTTCCCCCTCCTCTGAAATCCTTTTCTTCTCTTTCTCAGATGCTTGAAGTTAGGGGGGAGATGGGGAAGTTTTATCAGTATCTGCCCATTCTGGCTGTGCACACATCCCAAAACCTGGGACCTAATGATATTTGTCCCAGTTCTCATACTGTTCCCTGATGATCATCAAGTGTTGAATAATCATTAGAAGAACTTGCTGCTCATAACTGAGTGACATGAAGTGACTGCTTGCATGCACCTCAAAGCAGTGCCAGTTTGCTTTATTCACCTCCCGTGGTGATTTAGGCAACTCTTGGTTACGTGTGTGGAATAAGAAATTCACAGAGAGCCTTGGTTGAGTTCTATCTCAAGTTGTTGTAAATGGATTTCCTTCTAACGCATTTTACAGTATCTGCTATTCAAACTGCTTGATGTAGTAAGCATATTAATGAGCCAGCATAACCTGTTAAGTATTAATGAAGATGGGCTGTGCAGTTAGAGATTATCATGTGAGTGATTGTGTAAGAGTAGCATACTGTGTATTTGGTGCAGAAATAGACACCAGGTGTTTACTGGGGCTTGGTCTTGTGGCATTCCCTGCTGAAATAACATTTAATGTTTGTATGCTAAACTTTGGACTACGTAGTTACATTGCTGTAAGGTATGACACTGGGGACTTAGGCTGTGTAGTAACAAATAGGAGTTACAGCACAAGTGTGTATGATGTGATATGCCTACAGAATTGTTAGAATCAAGAGGGTGTAAATCACCCCAATAAGGATTTCCTTCTGGTCACTGTCTGTCAGTATTTGTTTTCACAAATGCCAAGAGCGAACTATTCAACTTGGACATAAAAGCCATAGTAGAAGCTTAAGGAGCATACTTGAAAATCCTTTGCCGATAAGAAGGGAGCCATTCATTGTTTATCAAGGTGGACAAGACTTGAATTGTTGAATGTATTTTTGTCATATCACATTCTCTGTATGCAGGAAGGCGAATACATCACCTCTACAGCTTTCATCTGGTAGGACTGATCTTGACTTAAAAGCGGACTTTTAATCTTCAGCTTCAGGACGTGGGTTTTCCTCTTACTTGCCAGGCCCTTCAGGACTCTGGTTCACAAAACTTGTTTCATATCCTAACTTGAGAGACTATGAAGTTAGTTTCTGCTAAGTAATCTGGACCATTAACAAATGCTGCGACTTCAGGTTGATGGAGTAGCTCACCATAGGAACAGCAGAGTACTGAAGTTCTGCAGAATAATGCTTTTACAAGAACTTACTCCAACGCCCGCCTGGAGTATAAAGGCAAGTTAATGGGATGATGCAGCATCATCCTCATGCAACAGTTTGGATGAGCCTGTCTTCAAGTGCTCATTGGGGGCAGTGTTTTGAGGTGCTACTATTTGTTGGCTAGAGGGATACCTTTTACTGAGGTCAGAATACTGGCTAGCATCACTAGTGTAACTGTTAGCTTAGGCTGATGTGGGATGAAACCCGTTTTGGAATCGGAAGAAAGATGCACTAAAAAAGCCCCAGTGCAAAACAAGCTATGGAAGTTTGGCTCATGCATATGCAGTAAACTTCAGGGGTTTAATGCTAGCGGTGTCTGAAGGGTTCTCCATCGACTGGACGTCCAGCATGCTGGTTCTTATGATGCTTCCTTCATTCAGCTGCATGTGAAGCTGTATTTGTTTAAGGAGCCTTGCTTTTCAATGCTGGGATGTCTTTTCAGTTTTGCTGGCTGTTAGAGCTCTGAATGTGAGGTATTGAAAATGTTAGATTCCTCGGTGTGTAGATGCTCTAGTACCCAGCATGGTTTCTTTGCATTGCTTGCAGGACAGAGTGTGGAGATTTGTGTTGTCAGCTTTACCTTCCCCTGGTCTGGGTCAGGAGTTATAGGCAGCAGCATGAGCACCATTTCAGGTACATTTCAGTTGATGTGGCAGAATTGAGCAATGCTAGAAATCAACTTGACTTTTCAGAGCAATAGTGATGAGTTAAGTATTTATAACTTGAAAAGCGGTGTTCGAAGTAGTTCTGCAGAGAAGTCAATTTAGAACCACCAAAGCAGCCAAAGTGAGCAGTTTCATTACCAATACATAGTGCAACATTGGAGTAAGCTGGGGTGCCTGGTGTGGGACCGGAGGTGTGACTGAAGGTAAGCAATTGACTTGCAAGCCTGTGTTTGTGCAGAAATGGGAAGCTAGGAGCTGAGGTGTGTTCTCCCTGACCTGGTGAGGAATGTGCTGCACAATTTGAACTCTTCTGAATGCTTGACCTTACTGGAGGAGTTTGACAACTCCTCTTTGCACTTAGAGAGTTATGTGATGGAATGATGTGCTTATCGTAGAGCAACTGGTGTAGAGCAGAACGTAGCTAAAGCATAGCCTGAGCTCTTCTCAATGCAGTCAAGTGTATTGCGTACATTATTTGGCAACAAAAAAACCCTGGGATGTGGTGTTCTGAGTGGAAGTCTGAAAAGCATACTTAAAGTTAGTGCTGGAATACCCAAAGGTGATAAATCAGAGCTGTCTCTGCATGTCTTTAGGCTTTTCTTGTGGTACCACTGATGAAAGAAGCACTTGAGGGAAGGTGAAGATGCTCTCCATAGCACTGTGTTAAACAGAGTTTCTGAAAGAAAGCTAAAAAGAGGATTTCTCTGAATAATGCTTCTGTTATCCTTCCTTGAGGAATTGAGGACCTTTAAATGAAATAGCCCTGAGCCGTCATCCCTGCCTGGTCCTAACAGCAATTAGGATTCTTTTGCTTAATAGACATTTGTCATCTCTTAGGGGCACATGTGCTTATAGTAGCCCAGGGTGGTTTTCTGATGTGACAGCAATTCAGTATGTAAGACTTTTCCATAGATTAATGTATTTGCCAATAGTGGTTCTCCCACTGTTGAGTGTTCTGAAATTGACCTTTGATTCCTGAACATGAAAGCTTCAATAACAACAGGAAAAAGAATGTTTTCTCAACTTCTTAAGCTGTGGCGTAGTGAAGTAATGCCTGTGCTGACAAGGTTGTTTGACTTCCTTACCCAGGTGGGCTGAATACTGTGCTTCTCATGAGCGTTTTCAATGGCCCATGTAGAGACTTTGCCTTTTTTGCGATGTAAGGGATTCAGAAACCTTAGGATACATGTGTAAGTCATCCTTTTATAAGTTGTTCTTAAAGTACTTTAGATGTTTAGTTGTGCTCTGGAGCCAGGCTGAGAGAGCTGGGCTGGTTCAACCTGGACAAGAGAAGGCTCCTTAAGGGGAGACCTTAGAGCAGTTCCAGTGCCTGAAGGGGCTACAGGAAACCTGGAGCAGGGCTAGATGCTCTATCTCCCCTTAACTTTCTCTTGTTAAGACTGGTGGCAGTATTTGGCACATAGAATTACATGATTTTGAGATAAATAGCATAGGTTTTGTGGGAAACCTTCATCACAGCTGTCATGGAGAGCCTCTAGCACCAATAGGAACTTTAGCCTCATGAAACTGACCATCACTGTTAGGTGGGTAAGAGAAACTTCAGTAGTATTATGGTATTTGTAACAAAACAGGCTGAAGCTGCCCTTTAATGTGTTTTCTGTGTTGTCAAAACAGAATCCAAGAAGCAGCCAGTCACAAACTGAGTAGGTTTTGCTATTTGAGAGGAGCTGGTGTTCAGCTACAACTGTTGTTTTCCTCTCTTGGGCTGGAGTAAAAGCAATATGTAGTGAAAAGTAGGGTTAGGTCAGGTGCTAGCAATGAAGAGCAGCTTCTGCTTCCCATTCAAATGACTCAAATTCACTTCATTTACATGAGATTTCTTCTAAGGGAATTCTGATCATGTGCCTGGATTTTGAAGGGTGAAGTTGCTGGACGTGGCTGAGAAGTGTTTCCTAAGAGCTAGATCATTGCTGGCCTGTCTGCAGCATGGGAAACTTCTGACAGGGATCTCCATTGATTCTTCCATGTTCAATAATGTGTTCACGACAATGGTATTTCCTGAGCAGCTGGGCTTGCTTAGCTTTGGAGCTGCCCCAGCAAAAGCAAGGAAGGGAATTTTTCAGCCCCCATCCCCCTTTTGTACGTGTGTGCATTAGAAAACGATGCTAATTTTCTTATCCTGTTAATGAAATGGCATGGAAACCATTTCAGGAATGGGAGAGGGCGAGAGCAGAAGTGGAGGATAGGGAGGAAACATCATGATTTACAATCTCAGGTGTGACGGAAGGGCTGGCTTCAGGAGCTGGCTTTTCCTTTCAGAGCTAGGCTAATCAAAATTCATAGATAAGAGTGTGTTTCCTCATGGTCTCTGAGTTAATGAGTGCTTCTGTTTCAGGCAGAGCTTCTGAAGCGGGAAAAGATGAGTCTTCTGCGTTAAAACTGGTTGGTGGGACTTGAGATAACAGCCAGGTTGTCCATCCTAATGCTTCTTGCCAGCAACATGGTGTAAGAAATAGGGTGTGAAACGATGTATCTGTAAGGGGGATTTGTGAACTGTCTCACTGAATTTAGACAAATACATGTGTATTAGAAGTTCCTGTAAGAAATCTCTTCAGTGGAAAGTATTGGTGTTCAGGTTTTAATCTTGTGTTCGAGTAGTGTCTGTGGCCATTACGTAGAGGCAAACTGAACATACAGGCAAGTGTTGGAAGCCCTGGAGTGCTGGCATTTCATAGCATTTTCCAGCTGATGTCAACCTGTGTTTCAGATCTCTGCCTCCTGCCACCGTCCCCTGCTTAACAGTCCTGCAGATCTGGAAGGAAACACTTGAGCCCCTTCAGCTTCCTTTGCTGCTGTCTCATGGTGTTGTACCTTGTGTGTAGCAAGGAGCTGAGGGTTTTCCATCGTATTGTGATATTTAGACACCTAAAAGGTGCGCAGGATCCATCCCATGGCCTCTTATACAGTTACAGAAACAAATCTCTGCCTCGGTGACGTGTGAGATGTGGTCTGTTGTGTCAGAGGAAATCAGAGCAGCACATGCAGGTGCTTGTAACTTGTTTCTCAGTTCCAACCTTGCTGCTCTGTGGAGATGACTGATACAGGAGAGCAGCTGACTGTGTTCTCACACTTGAGGCTTGAGTGCTGTTGGTGCTGAGGAGGTGCTAAGAAGCTCGCTGCTACCAGCTGGTGCTGTGTAGTAGTAAGAGCTATCAGCATCCCACTAGAGTGAGTAGAGCCTGCAAGAACATGGCCCTGGTGTGCCTGTGCTCTCCTAGGATGCCTGGTGGATGGCCCTGGCCAAGCCTAACCCAGCCAGGGGGGTTTCTGTGCTGGTTTGGGGTTTTTAGTTCTATTTTCTTACTCGCCACCCTCGCTCCCAGCTTCCTGTGTCCTGTGTTATTTTTGACAAGTCAACTCTTGACAGACTCCCAGGCCTGTTATTACTGGCCTGTACATTCAAGAAGCTATTATCTGTCACAGGGAGCATTTCACAAGACTGATTTTTCTGGTCTCATTCTGGCCTTCTCTTCCCTTCCTTCTTCCAAATGCTTGGTAATAGTTCCATTCTCTTTGATGGCTGCGTGTGGAGCTCAAAGAGATCCACGTGCTACAGACAGAAATGTAAGTAATCCTGAACTTGACACACACATTCATGCTGCATTGTGTAACTTCCTGAAGCCAAAGAAAAGGGTCTGGGGGGGGGGGGTAAGGGAAAGGTTTGTTCCATGGAGTTTATGAAGGGTGGAACCAGGCTGGAGCTGCAGAAGTGGCAGAGCTGTGAAGCTGAAGGTAGTTGTGCAGGTGTAGCTGCTGTGTAAATCAGGACTTGAGCAAGCTGCATCTGAATTGAAGCTGGTTAGGTCTGCCGACTTGCTTAGTGTGTTTTACCATCTTATTCTGTATATTTCAGTGCCCCTTTGCATCAGGATGTAGTTTTCAGAAAAGCACTTGCCCAAGCCCATGGTCTTTGTGTTTGCTAAACCTTTGTGGCTGCTTAGCCCCAGGATGGCTTGG
This sequence comes from Psilopsiagon aurifrons, assembly GCA_025447955.1. NCBI lineage: Eukaryota > Metazoa > Chordata > Aves > Psittaciformes > Psittacidae > Psilopsiagon > Psilopsiagon aurifrons. The sequence goes on from JAOEHY010020388.1 coordinate 12,048, forward strand.
AAACACCACTACTCGGGTTGATTTCATGTTATCATAGAATCCCAGAATGGCTTGGGATGAAGGGACCTTAAAGCTTATCAAGCTCCAACTCCCTGCCTCAGTCATGGACACCTTCCACTAGAGCAGGGTGCTCCAAGCCCCTGTGTCCAACCTGACCTTGGGCTTTAAGGTCCTTAGCAACCCAAACCAGTCTGGGATTTGATGTTAGCAGCTTGGATTACAGTGGAAGCTGAGTTTTGGGATCATCTGTGAAGTTGGTTGCAGGGCTGCAAAGAGTGGTAACACTTGTCCCTTCCCCAGAGTAGCAGGTAAAACGGCAGGTAACTCAGTATTAACATTGCAGGGGCAGGGAATACTTGCAGCAGCTCTGCTGAGTTTCTTAGGGTGATGATCTCCTGCTTTAGTGCCTGCTGCCTCAGCTTTACCAGTTCATGTTTGCCTATGAAGTGATGTGGTTTGGTTTTATACTGTGGTCTGCTTCATCTACAGCCTTTGCCTGGAGTTTGACATGTCTTTTAGTCTCCAAAATGCTGGCAGATAGCAGAGCGCAAGGTGGAGAGGGCTTAATATTGGCCATTCCATACCAAAGGCCTTGATGGAATGGGAGGCTTATAAACCTTGTTAATTGTGCCACCTGCATTAGGCAGATTGAGCACTGTGAAGGTGCACACTACAGCTCTCAAGGCAGGTGCTGCATGCTTCAGTGTCCTAAAGGGTGAATGAAGGGAAAAGGTGGTTTCTGTGGTTTACTTTTGCCTGCTATGCTGCTTCAGTTACGCTCTGGAGCAGCAGAAGCCTGCGAGTCTTGCGTCAGATGATGTGACCTACAAAGATCTGTACTTAAAATGGGACGATGAATCCTGTGGACTTAATTCTCTGGATGCCTGTTTGTTTGGTGAGATGGTAACTTGGGACTGTCTTATTTTATTCAGTAGATATCCAGCTGTAGTAAGGTGTTTTGCTTTTAAGCCGAAGAGCAGCAGATGGTTAAGTGAAATGTATTTATTGTAATGGCTCCAGCAGCTCAAGGCAGAAAGGGGAAGGATAATCTTAGTCATGCAGGAAGAAAATGAAGACTTTTCTTGCTTTTCTACTTGAAAAGATGAGATTTGTTCCGTTGTTTTAAGTAAATTGCAGCGATGATATCTGCCACACTTGGACATCAGAGATGATGTGGAATTCGGGGCTTGCTTGAAGCTGCCCAATAAGAGAAGTCTTTCAAAACAGTGTCTTCAGCATGGAACATAGTTAAAAGCCAAGAAGATAATTGATTTATCTCTTCTTTTTTCCAATTTCCCCTTCATTCATCTTTAGTGAATGGCTACGACTCAAAGGTGTTTCATTATTGTATTACTTGCATAAAAGAGTATATTCTCATGAAGCATGAGACTTTTAGGCTACATAAAGTATGTAATAGGTATACATAATAGATACAGTCTGTGTCGTACATAATAGGGATAATCTGAGTGAATGGAAGTAGTATAATCCACACTCGGGAATTAAAAGGATGAGTACTGTCCACTGTGTTATCCCATATGGCAGAACAGCCCTGGGAATGAGGCACATCACCTGCCTGGCTTAGTGACACTGACCTCTTGAAACTTGAAAGCACACGGAGTGTTTGTGAGGAGTTGTTGTTGGAGTTGGATTTCTGTTCCTAGGACATGGGCTGCTTCCGTGTATGTGCGAGCTTCGGTTGTGACCCCCTTGTGAGATCTCTGCAAGGGATGGGAGGCACATTGAGGTGTTGTGTGCTTTGAACGGGCTTGCTGCAACCTCATTTCCCCTCAACTGGAGACGAGCAAGCATTCTGTTTCTCTGCTGGTGAGAGACAGACAAATCACTGAGTTGCATTTTTGCTGCACATCCCATCACCCTTATTCCCTTTCCTGCTCAGCATCTAGTGTTTTCAGGGCAGGAATGCGGTTTCATTGTGCTGACAGTAAGATCATTATTCATAGCAAATGCTGACTTCTTGCTGGTAGCTTCTATTCCCTGTATTGTTGTGAGATGTCTGTTCGTCATCTTAGTAAAGAATTGCCTACAGTGAATTCAGGCTTGTTTTAATGGACAAGTGCGTAGTGACAGAACAACACACATCACTGGCTTAATGCAAACCCTGTGGCTCAAGAAAGACTGTGAGTTTGGTCTCTGTATTGCTGGTACCCTCCAGCACAGTGTTGTTTTGGTCCAGATGCCTTCTCTTGTTTCCTCATTGAACTGATCTGTAATGACAGACAGCGGATGGAGCACAGTATCTCTACAACAGAAAAGTGAAATCACATCTGAATTACTCTGAGAACTCTTCAGGTGCCCTAATTTAGTCTTCCATCATCGTTTTTTATCCAGGAACAGCTACTTGGAATGATGCTGTCTGGCTGGAGTCATGGAATGTGCAAGAATGTGAAATCCAAGAGTCTTTTAGCAAGGAGTTCTAGGGAAAAGAAGATGCAAAGCAGTGCTGGGAAACTCCAGAGCATCCTGGCAGGGGGGTTGGAACTAGATGATCTAAAGAGCCTTTCCAACCCTAACTATTCTATGATTTGATGATTTGGGAAAGGAATCAATGAATGCTACATTCACAAGTGCTGTGCTCCCTCTGCCCTTCTCCTGATCCCTCTTTCATCCCCCTTTTTGTTTTAATCTGGTGTATTTTAATTCATGGCTTCCTTTCAGCAATGCATGGTGTCTTGCTACCGATGCAGGTGGTACCACAGCACTGGGGTTGTAAAGCAAAGCAGGCAATGATGGTACAGTCCATGTAGGATTGTCCAAGCATTTTAAGATGTGTTAGAGACACTCGCGTTACCCGTGTTTCGGTGCAGTGATTAAAACAAAGGATTGGGTTTTGTTGCTGAAAATGGTGATACTGAGTTGCAGTGGAGTGCTCCTCTGGTGGGGAAACAGGTTTAACATCAGGCTGGGTTTTGCTGCTTGGGTGGCAATGTCGTGGTTGAGCCCATGTGAAGAAGTCATAGGATCAACCAGGCTGGAAAAGACCTTTAAGCCCATCCAGTCCAACCATTCCCCAGCATTGCCAAGGCCACCACTGACCCATGGCACTGAGGGCCTCGTCTCCACGGTGTATGAACACTGCAGGGACGGTGACTCCAGCCCTGCCCTGGGCAGTTCCAATGCTGAGCATCCTTTGGGGAAGGAATTGTTCCTCATCCCCATCTAACCCTGACCTGGTGCAGCTGAGGCCGTTTCCTCTTGTCCCATCCCTTGTTCCCTGGGAGCAGAGCTCAGCCCCCTCCTGGCTCCATCCTCCTCTCAGGCAGT
>JAOEHY010020390.1:0-18169 GCA_025447955.1 Psilopsiagon aurifrons
AAAGGAATTGTTAAATAAAGAAAAAGAAAACAATTTCTCACACTTTGATTTGCCAACTTTATCCTGATCATTGTATAGCTTCATCTGAGAAAAAGGAGAAGGGAGAATGGTCCTGGGCAACTGCTTTTAGGTTTCCCTACCTGAACAGAAAGTTAGACCTAATGACCTGCAGAGGCCCCTTCTAACATCAACCATTCTGTGATTCTATGAGATTAGACCTTGCAGATTCAGTTATGCTTAGTTGCAGGGTAGGGTGGAAGAAGTGGGGTGAGGAAGGGTAGATAATTGAGGTTTTCCATAGTATCTGAACAGATAGGTTTTGATACAACTTAAGTGTTGATACCTTATAAGGGAATGTCGATTTTACTCTCATATCAAGATTTTCCTTCTCCAGGGATTACTTTCACAACCAGACCTATGAAATTTAAAATAACTGTAAATGTCACTGTAAAAGCATCAATTCCCTCTCAATATTAGATTTTTAATAATTTTTCTATGTGTTACTTACAGGACTGGCGAGGCAGATCAAATTATTTGCTTTGTGCTTTCCCTTTTTCTATACTGTTTTTAAAAGTTTTGCCTGCATTGCTATGCTGCTCTGTCCTAGAATTTTACGGGATTCTATTAAGTGACTAAATAGCTCAGGATTTTTTTTTTCTACACATGTAAGACTATCAACACTCTAAGGAAAATAATATAACAGCAGGTGAAGATGCTGTATAAAAGAGCACAGTGTGAATAGGTCATCTCAAACTGCTGCAGCTTCTCATCTTTCCTCGCTCTTTATAATAAGCTAAAGGATTTATTTTGGGAGGTCAGATACACATTCATTTGGTCTCATGATTATGACAGTATGTTAGCTAGTGTGAGATCCTTGTTAAACAGAAAGATAGAAAAAGCAGCTCACCTCAGAAAATCATTGTGGGTAGTTGAAGACAGACGCACTTTCAGAACTAAATGAAGTGTGCTCATAGATAATGTAGTCAGGTGGCATCTCGCATATTTGCAGAAATATTCATAAAAGTCTATTACTTCATCTCAAGGGTTTTTTTTATTAAGCTAGGTACTGTGTTGCTAGTCTGTTATGATGAAGTAACTGTGTGCAGAAATGTGAACATTAGAGTGGAAGACATTAAACACTCCATCTCTTCCCTCATAATTGAACCTTCTTAGAATTTTTCTGGAGTTGCAAAGGTTCAAGTTAGGAGAGCAATTTGATATTCATGTTGTAGTAATAAGGGGCACTTAAGTAACAGTATGCATTTTCATTCATAAAATTATAGTTTAAATATGCAGATTTTGACTCAATTCAATATGCATTCTTTTTTTTTTTATTATTCAAAGTGTATGCCGGTGGCAAAGCAGTATCATGGACCACTCCATCAAGGGCTACTGGGCATTTTTTTTTAAGTAACAGGAAGGTAGGCCTTAGTACATCTCACCTCCACATCTGTTCACATCTAAAGCCATACATTTTTCCTTGCCAAATTCTTCACCTCCCATGCCAAACAGAACACACTTCATTATGTGTGCTTCACCACTGTCTTGCCTGCAGTGATTTCGAACAGTAATCACAATTATGATTTTGGACTGTCTTCATGATGGGACCTCACAAGTATGCCTGTTAGCAAGTTAGAAAGGTTCTTTCGGGAATGATTTTACCTTGTGTCTGCAGTTTGTCATGTGGTATGTACTGAGGTGATAAATTATATGCTAGAGGCTGTTCTCACGCTATTACCAAACAGAAATCACATGCCAAAACTTCAGGTACAGCATCCTAGGGCAAATGAGATACACATACCTCCAGCAAGTAATACTCTACACACATACAGGACTTTTTAAAAATGATAAGAATTCCTGGGACAGTTAAAAAAAAAAATCTATTTCTTAACACCAGATAGGTACGTGGTAGGTACTTCTTGTCAGGGAAAAGCCAGAGGAGGGCTGTTCCACAAAGGATGGCAAGCTGGGGGTTGAAACAATGTGACCCTTACTCAAGAAAAAAAGCTACCCCCCTGGCAGTGTGCAGTCTCACAGTGCCTGCACAGGGGGAGAAGTGTCAGGATGGTGGCAGTAAGAGATCCCACCGCAGGCCCACAAACAGCAGATACAGGCAAGGAGAGTGGATAGTTCCCAGGTCATGCTGGGTAGTTCAGCCAAGTCAGGAGTAACAGGGGATGAGGCTGGGTGCTGTGGTGTGCCTTAGACCTTGAATGGGTGCCACAGGCTGACAGAGAATCATAATGGTTAGTGATGGAAAGGACCTTAAGTTCATATAGTTTCAACCACCCTGCCATGGGCACGGATGCCTCACACAAGACCATGTTGCACAAGGATCTGTCCCACCTGGCCTTAAATGTTGCCAGGGATGTGGCATTTACCACTTCTTTGGGCAACCTATTCCAGTGCCTCACCATCCTCACAGTAAAGAACTTCTTCTTTATATCTAACCTGAACTTCCCCTGTTTAAGTTTAAACCCATTACCCCTTGTCCTATCACTACAGTCCCTAATGAGGAGTCCCTCTCCAGCATCCTTGCTGACCCCCTTCAAATAACTGGAAAGCTTCTATGAGGTATCCATGCAGCCTTCTCTTCTCCAGGCTGAACAGCCCCAACTACCTCAGCCTCTCTTCATAAGGGAGGCGCTCCAGTCCCATGATCTTCCTCACAGCCCTCCTCTGGACTTGCTCCAAGAGCTCTATGTCCTTTTTTTGTTGAGGACACCAGAACTGTATACAGTACTCCCAGTGTGGTCTTACGAGAGCAAAGGAGAGGGGCAGGATCACCTCCTTCAACCTGCTGGTCATGCTCCTTTTGATGCAGCCCAATATATAGTTGTCTTTCTGGGATGCGAGTGCACACTTGGCTCATGCTTCCCATTGACCAACACCTCCAAGTCTTTCTTTGCAGGGCTGCTCCTAATCACTTCTCTGTCCAACCTGTAGCTGCGCCTGGGATTGCCCCAACCCAGGTGCAGGTCCTTTTTTGAACTTCATCAGGTTGACATTAGCCCACCTCTCAAGCATGTTGTGGACCCTCTGAAAGCAATAGAGTTCCTGAGCAATGAGTCCCAGGTGAGGTCAGGCAGAGGCGTTGGGGTTTGACTCAGGGCCCTATACCCAGTACTCACAGTTAGCATGAAGCTTATTCCTGAGAAATATGTGGTGTGGTTTTATGGTCCTCATGCAATAATTCCATACTGGAATATGGCAAATCACGGACGAGTCCCTCTCTCTTTGCGCCACCCAAGTCACTAAAGAAGTATCCATATATTGTAGTAGGAAACATTATAGGACTAGTTTTACTTTCTACAGGCCATACAAAGACCCAAAAATCCTGACAAACAGAGTCTGTCATGCAGTTACAATAAATTTAAATTAATAATTTTGAGAAAAACATATTCTGAACTACCATTCCCTTAAGCCACCAAATATTTTTTGTAGTCCTACAAGGATTCTTTGGGTGTTATCTAAGATTAAGACCAAAGTAAAAAAGAGTTTTAAATGAGCTTATTCTTAAAACAATAGCTCATTTTTATTCCCTCTGTTATTTCCCTGGAAATGTATACAATTATTAACTCTAAAAGAAGTATATAATGGAAAAAGTTTAGGTTGTTTTAACGTCATTATTTTGTTTTTCTTTTTGGTTTGGTTTGGTTTGGTTTGGTTTGGTTTGGTTTGGTTTGATTTGTTTTGTACAGCCAGCCAGTAAGACACTAGTGCCAAATTGGTGATTGCTGTCACTCTGCTTTGAGTGTAATACATGAGTAACAGCAATGGGCTTTTATGTATACATAGACTGCAGTATCTCCCTATAGCTAGCTTAGTGGCAATAACTTAATCATGTATGGTAAACTGTAATTCAGGCACAGTTCAAGATGATAATGTAACAAGACTTGCTTTGACTGTCCAGCCTTTTCTTCAACAGTTTCTTTGCTGCAAATTGATGCTCCCAATTTCTCATCACAGATGAGTATAATTTTAAAAAGCAATGAGAAATTTGATATTTTTTTCATCTCTTTCTCTTCCTCTGATATTAATTTATTTAATATTTCCTACTTCCTTACATGTTCTTTTGTGGTTGAGAAGTAGCTCATATAAAGACATTATGATAAAGGAGCAGAGAAACCTAAGGAGAAAGTAGAACTTTTCATAAGAACACCCACACAAACCAACAACTTTTGACTACTTATGTTAAAGGGACTTCCTCAGTCTTCATAGAAAACTGAAAGCTTTCCAGAGATCATGGACTCGGCAGCACTGTAAGTCTGTGATTCATTTTTAACCATTAGGTAAATGGCATTATCATGATGGCTATGATGATTTCAGTGAGATCATTTGCATTCTATCTTCTTGTTTGTCATCTTCATCTGAAATATAGGCAGTACAATGCGTAATAGCACTGTCTAGAGGCCTCAAACCCAGAATGGACAAAGCCATCAAAGTACTCTGTATTTTGCATAATAATCTGCAAGAAGCTCTCAACTGTGAATGTTTGCAGGAGAAATTTTGTTTTCAGAAGACTACGCATTTCAGAGGACCTTCAAAGAGGATGACTGTGGCGCCAGAGTATGTATCCGTTATAAATGAAAGAATGTTTCAATGAAAACCTACATCTCTTCTTTATACTTTATTGTTGCCAGGTATAAAATCTTTTGTTGCTTGTGACATGCAGACAAATGATACTGTCTCACCTAAAAAAGCTGTTGGCAAGGCATAAATTCTGAAAGCCAATTCACACTTAAGAGAATTCAAGGAAGACTGAAGAATTAAAGAGAGAAAGAGCACATTTGAAATGAAGGTCAAATCCTTTTTATATGTGCATAGTGAAAGCAGCTTACCAAAGGAAAGACAGAGCTTTCTCGAAAAAGTTAGCTGAGATTAGGTGCAGTCATGCTTCATGCATTGGTCCAGAAGCTGCTCTGACTTTCTGGGGCCAGATGGGATTTCTCAAAAGCCAGTCAGCCTACTTCAGACTGTGGCTTTGGGACAAATTCCTCAGAGGAAGACAGAAAACACAGCTATAAATCATACTGTGCTTTAACACTTTCAAGTGCCTGAGAAATCAAAAGTACTTCAACATGTATGCTTAGACTCACAATAAGCAAAACAGAGCCAATGACTCCTCTCTCTCAGTTTGAAAATTACTGTAGAAAATTTATAGAAGGTGGTATTACATAGCCACAAGATACTTCTCTACAAGGTCAGAATAGTTTTACAATGCTTAAATTTTTACAGATTTGTGAAGTGAATGCCTGTGGGTATAACTGACCTCATAACTCCTGAATTGCTGAATACTTACTGGTAAAGAGTCCACTAGTGATTTACCTCTATTTACCAGTTACCAAGTACTCCAAAGATGGGTCTACCCTACAGTGAATTTGCTGAAGGATCTGGGAGACAATATGACTGTCTCCTGCTTGATGATTTGTTCACAGATGGAATTTCAGCCAGTATTTGAAAAATGGTGCTGGGCTGTTAAAGTCCTAAGGCCCCCAAAGAAAGTGCTTAAGAGACAAAAGCACAGAAATGCTCTTTCCAGCCATGCTGTCAGAAGACAGAGCAGTAAAAGGGTCCTCCTGATTTTCTGAAAAGAATTACTAATATAAGTACATTCCATCTAGAAATTTCCTAAGATAGGGGTCATCTACCTAGAGGCTTCAACTATATCATTGTCTTTTATATATAACTGAAGTTTTGACATATTTACACAGTCTAATTTCCTAGCACAATTCTGATGAAGATAACGGAGTTAAGTCAACAAGAAACATGACATCTTTGTGTTATGCATTTGCTGATAGAACCATAGATCTACATTGCCTATTCACTCGGTGTAAGTGGGTCTGCATTACAACCCACTTGCTTGGAAATGTATTTCAAAAGTAGTAAAAGTATCAACTGTTTCTGAAAAAGTAATTTGCAATAGTGAGGCACTGCCTAAATGAACACATTTTGGAGGAAATTTTAGCATAATTTACCAGTATTTTCAACAAATGCATCTTGCCATTACAGTTATGATATACCTGAAAAGCAGGGCTGTTACAATTTAATGCAAAAGCAATTATACTCTATGGCAGAAGTACTAAAAGTATTTTTCTGTGCAGGAGGAAAGAGCAAAAACCCCATCATTTTAATAATTTTGCTGTTTTTTTTCCTTTGATCTTCAATATCACCTGCCAAAAAAGCACAAGAGCCAACCATATCATATGGTTATTTGTAAAATGTGAGTTGTACATAAAACTTCAGCTTGTAAACCCCTGATTTCTTTTCTTACAACAATGCAGACTCCAAAGGCAATTTCAAATTTGTAACAATAGATATGGTTTTAGTTGCTGGTCTCTCACGGACCTTTTTAAGAACACACTATAGACTCTGAAGACAACCTGTAGGGCAACAGGCTTTTTGCACTCACAGGCCGGTTGTCATGCTTTCTGATTTCCTCCATTTCTTTTCACTCACCATTCTGCCAAGTTTATTCTCTTTGGTAACAAAACACTCGCTATCTGACTTCCAAATCTCAGCTATTACTGTGCTAATTCTCTGTAGTCCAACATTAGAACATCAAGAATGTGTTTAAACAACCTTAAAAGACCAAGCTTGACTTCATTTTTATGTAGACACAATTGGTTAATCTTTTAGTAACAAAAAATTGACAGAGGAAATTCAAAACATTATTAAGCTCTTAAACATCAGCAATTTTACCTGAATGCAAAATACATTTTCTAATTTTTTTCCCCATTCTTCAACTCACCCACTCAAAGTAATTAGATACAGCCTTTTCACTTCTGGATTTTCAGTGGCACTATGTTTTTAGCACATGTATTAAAAAACAAAAGTTTTTTTTATTAATTGATTGGTTTGCTTCCTGCATTCCTCTTTCTTTCAATTTAATCTCTGCTCTTTCATTGTTAAAGGTGTGTCTGCAAGCTGAGAGTTATGAGCAAGCAGAGATGTAGCAATTCCAGCTGCACTAATAGTTTTCTGAGGCAGAAATTGCTTCGGCAGAATATCTGTGTTAATTTAACATATTTCTCTACTTTCACTGTGGCTTTCTATAAAATAAAGCTTCAGGATAAGTGAATTATACTAATTACCAAACACTGAAATATTGGAAAGTTATTTTCAACCACCATCCCAGTCTATTGTAAAATGACCACCATTAAGAAAAGATGGAAAGATTGTTTAGATAGCAAAATAGAAGAATCTATATGGTAGGTCTTTCTTTTTCCTTTATGATGGTTATAGTTGTTTACAGATATAAAATCCCTTTAATATGTGTGTGTTGGGGGTGGAGCTCTGTTCTAACACAGTCCAAAAAGATTTTTGATGCTATTGCTCAGCCTGTGATAGACAAGAAATCACAGTGTTGCTTTCGAAGAAATCACAAAGTTGTTACTTTAATAAGTGCACAGTGCTCATCTCTGGATGTTTGGGTTTATTTTTTCGAATATTATATGTGAATTCTAAGTGCTATTATTTTGAATTAATTGAAATCAAACAGTTGAATTAGGTTCACACATAGGTATTCCAAGGCAGATACAAAGAGTAGCAAATATTTAATTGTATTCAATTGCACTTCTTCTTTTTTGTGAATGTTTAGATTTATCTTTTTTATGGCATTCTTAATTTATCTTGTAATTTTATCATTTTGTTTTCTTGAGCTCATAGATATTTGACACATATGAAATACTTTCTGTATTTCTCTGAATAGAAGATAGTGTGGAACAATTTATTAACTCTGGCTACCATTTCATTTCCATCTGGAGCAACTTGTGCTTCTTCTAAACCATTTTTGGGGGTCCTGATGGAATAGTATCTAGATATTACATGTGAATATGAACCAGCAATTATACCTACCACCTCAAAAATTTATCTATGCAATGTAAATTTTGTATTATGTAAGTTTTAATCTCAAACTTCTGCATGAATATATGAAGAATATGAACAAGCAAAAAATTGATTATGAGAAGAACTTAAAACTTATTGGTAAATTCCTCTCCTCAGGACTTGTCATTTAGAAATCAAAATGTGAAAGTTCAGTAATATGGTGCGTTTCATTAGCTTAAATATGGGAAGGCAAAACTTCTTTAAATGTCAAGGAAAAAACACTCCGGTACAGAGGAAGATTTAAATCATTGGGAATAAATCAACACCATTCATGGAAAGACAGATTCCTTGAGAAGAATTCAAGCAGATTATACATTTACAGCTGTAAATGTTGTTAATTCAGGAAAAAAATAAATTAAGTAAATTAAGTTTTCCTGAATGTCTTTGGATTGGAACAATAGGTAAACTTCAAACCAGTAACTGCACAAGACACCTGGCAGGAACTAAGGAATTAAACTTTTCTCCATACCATTCCAGATTTATGAGCTAGTCAGTTTAACCTTTCTACTGTGAGCAGTTGACTTGACTATGAGCAGTACTGCATTGTCAGCATTCCTGACAGAAACCATTCTGGAACAGGTAGTAACATAAAGAGCTTTAATTTTTTTTCATGTGACTAAGAATTATGAATTCCTTGTGTTTTCATTGCTCATCTAAGCATACTTTGAAGCTGTTTCCACTGCCTCAAATATCAAACTGCTTAAAAATGCCTGAAGCCACAAATAAAATACTGGAAGCATTAAAAAAACATAGGCACTCAAAAATTCAGGCACAGTCTACAATAGGCAATCTGGACTCTCAGGAGCATCTTAGATTCACAACATGTATTTATTAATTTAACATAACATGTTAAATGAACAAAGCTTGCACTATCTCCTTTAACCTTTTACTATAACCCAAAATGCAAGCAAAACGCATAAAGAAAAATTTATGTGAGATAGTGTGGCTGTAGTAAGTGCTATTGACATTCTTTACCAAGAGTCTGTCATTCTTTCCCTCAGAGTTTTTTTACTATAGTTGTACTAAGTCATTTGGCCCGTGGGCTTGTGGTATTTAGGTCCCATGTCACCTGCTGTTCACCTATTAGGCTTTCAATGAATGCAGAACCTGAAAAAAACTACTCAGAGGCAGCACTGAGCCACAAGGAAATTCAAACTGCTCTGCATGCTGGAGCTAACAGAGCTGATAAAATCAAAGGATAAACTTTAAAATGAGATCATTTGAGTGCAGTCGCCTTCAGAATGTGATTTATTCTGTTTAGTTTTGTAATATTTTGCTGTCTGTTATTTTTCTAAAACAGATTGCTATGAATGTGAACGAACGTTTGAGAATCTCAGGGTTTTGTGATAGAGTTAACAAGTTCAGTAAAATAAAATTGGGCAGAATGCTTTCCATCTTGTGGTCTCAAAGTACATCACTAGGATTTATGTTGAACTGATTCTTACAGCAAAATTAATAAGCAGGTATCATCTAATTTTATATGCAAGAGCATTAAAACCAAATTCCTGTATAAATTAGTTTAAGTTGGGCCGTCTGCAGTCACATTCCTCCTCCCCTATACAGGACAACACTGTTCTTTTGTGCCTCAACCACATGCACATCGAACACTAAATGAGCTGGTTCAAAGAGATGCGTAGAAAAGGAATCACATTTTTGTAGACTCAGTTTACAGACACATCGCTTCGTCCAGTTCAGTCACTGCAGTCCTAAACTTCTCAAACCATGGTTAAGGCAAAAGGGAGTCTAGAAGAGGAGGTTAGGTCAGAACTGCAATGGCCTTCTTTTATATGTCAAGAGGGCTGGAACTAGATGATATTAAGGTCCTTTTCAAGGCACAAAGGCATATATCCCAGAGTAATTCACAGACCTCCTCCTTCTGTGTCTGGTACAGAGATATTGCATGAATTGCCCATGTTCAGGTTAAAAATCTGCAGTCAGACTCGGAGATGTTGCCACGCATGCATGCTGTGAGGCCTTGAGGGACAATGAAAGCTCCCAAAAGAGTGCTTCCACCCAGTTTTCAGCCTTGTATTTTTAATTTTTTACTAATACTAACACATTTTAAGCCTCATGGTGGGATTAAATCCAGCTAAAAACTAATTGTAAGAAAGGCACATGAGATCTTGACCAGGAAACAAATGAAGGAGGGGCTAAGGCTCCTCTATTTTACTTCCCTTTTTCTTTTTTCTTTTTTTTTCACTTTTGTTGTTGACACCCACGTTTAAACTGATTTAAAGCAGTTCAAATGCCAGTATCAGGATTCTGTTTTTCTCCTGAGTTGAGACTAAGGATAAAGGGACAATTAAATACAGATTTTATTCCTAAAGCTTTAAAGAATAATATTTGTCTGTCATGAAGTTCATGCATCTCATCTTCATATTATGTCAGGATTTTACATTACTTTGATGCCTAATTTTAGATCACTAATTTGGACTGGGGCTGTATGACAACAGGATATTACCCCCTGCCAGGGACACTCTGTCAACCTGGTTGTCTTCCATCCAAACAGTCCAGTATCCTCTACTTCAGTAAAAGTTAAATAAAGGAAATGCTTGCTAGTCTCAGGATGAATATGAGACACTCAGTAGAAAACAATCTAGTAATAAATTTTCTCTTTTTCATTTTCAGGAATGAGGATGAACCCACTACTGTTGAAATCCAGGAGGAGCATGATTTTAACATGTAGATTCTTTGTGGAGCATAACTCATTCTAGAGAAAAAGCAGATGATCCATATAACAGAATCATAGAATCATCTAGGTTGGAAAAGGCCTTTAAGTTCATCAACTCCAACCTTTACCTAAGGACTGCAAGGTGCACCACTAAACCATGACACTGAAGACCTCATCTACACATTTTTTGAACACTTCTGGGGGGACAGTAATTCTGCCACGTCCCTGGGAAGCCTATTACAAATCCTGATCACCCTATCAGTGAAGAAACTTTTCCTAATATCCAATCTAAGCTTCCTCTGGCACAGCTAGAGGCTATTACTGCTTGTCCTATCTCTTGTTACCTGGGAGAAAAGACCAGCCACCTCCTTGCTCCATCCCCCTTTCAGGTAATTGTAGAGCTGAAAGCTGAAAGACAAATACTGTCTCATAGCAGTAATAGTTAGCTAATCCCAAGGTGGTTTAGCATGCCACTGGATAGTTGTAATAGATTTAGATTAGGTATTAGGCAAAGATTCTTCACTATGAAGGATGTGAGGCACTAGAACAGGTTGCCCAGAGAAATTGTGGCTGTCTCACCTCTGGAAGTGTTCAAGGCCAGGTTGGACAGGGCTTTTAGCAACCTGGTCTAGTTTAAGGTATCCCTGCTTATGGCAGTGGGCTTGGAACTTCAAGTTTCCTTCCAACCCTAACTATTCTGTGATTGTGTGACTATGAAACAACTTGTGAAAGTATGGATTTGAGGTAAGTGTAAACCATCAATCTCTTCTGAAACATATAAACCTACTGAAATTCCTCTTTTTAGTTTCTCCAATGCTCTCAATTCCAAATGCAAACTCTCTTCTCCTTAACTTCTACCATTTTATCTTAAGAACCCCTTCTCTTCATCTCCCCCTTTAATGAGCATATGCAAAATTGTGGTGATAGTTTTGAATGTGGCAGAGATTCTGTCAAGCTGAGGCTGTTTCTGATAGAGGTTAGCAAATGTTTTTACGGTTCAGTTTTCTATTCACTCCAATAAAATATAATGACTGAGGAACTGTCTATATTGCTAAGACTAAAGGTTTGGCCTCAAAACCATTTCAGTAAACATCTTCAAACTGTGAGAAAGCAGAATCTAAATAATGGTTAAAATTTCAAATATTTTCATATGCTTTTCTGCTTTTCCTAGGCAAACAATCCTGGAAATATAGAAAAGCAACAAAAATAAATAAGGTGTCCATTAACTACTGCTTTTAATCTCTGATCTCTAACATGTGGCTCACTGGCAACATATTCTTGCAAGATCTTTTAATAAGTCTTTCAGCCTCAGGAAACTGTCACTGATCACAAGCTGACAGGCAAGTAAAGAACAATATTGCCTGCAGTACATTCCTTGCTTCCCACTGTTGTCCACACTGCCAGTGAGAACTAAAACTCATAGTTCTAGCAAATAAATTGAGGATGCGGCTTTGCAAAAGCTGTCATCTGAACCAAGTTTTCCATAACTCAGAAGCAAGCAGAGGACAATTAAGACTGATGTCCAATGCATGTGCAACATTGTGGGGAGTGAAGTCAATAAAATTTGCATGAAAACCAGTTTGGGAATGAGCTCTGAGGAATTGGTGCTTGACAAGCCCTGGAGAGATGAGTTAGGGCCTTGAAGGAGAGGGGAGGATAGGCCAAGGTGTTGTGGCGGGAGTCTCAGTTGACAATGTGCAGGTTGTGAGAGGGTCTGCAACATTGTGATTGGACTATTTACCTGGGAATTTTTACAGGAGCCAATGAGATCGAACGTGGTGTGCTTGTGCCGGCTGGGAAAGTACTGAACAAGGGGATAAAAAGGACTTGATTATTATAAATTGGGATTTGAGTCTCCTCATCAACTTGAGTCCATATCGTGATATGCCACACGACATGGTTTCAGAAATTCAGAATACCATTTTAGTCAAGAAGATCCTAAATTCAAATCAAGTAAATTGAAGATCTCCAAATAACTCCACTTGCTAAAGGACAATTTGGCAAGAGTGGTTTTAGAATTGAAATAAAACAAAATAAACAAGCAAACAAAAATCTTAACTATTATATTTCTATGCAAAAAAATATTACTATAGCTAAAGGCTTACTAAAAGGGAAAAAACATTATTGCTATCAAATTAGTATTCTTTAAAAACCAATTATTTTTCCTCTTATATCGTCATTGGAAATCGATCTTGCTATAAGTCTTTTATATAGCAATGATATTACTATGTTGGTTTGCATTGTAACGATGCTATGTTGTAATGAATTTTGGTGTCATTACAGCAAAGGAACAGATGCTGCAATTAAGGACACTAAATGAAATACAGTCCTTCAAGATTTGTAAATCCTCTATGAAATTTTGATATCTTGTATGTAGTATTTATGACATCATTGGTCAGAAAAAGAACAATTAATGGTGAAAAGAACAAATCTTCTGAGAAATTAAGACATTCTTTCTCTTTTCAAACTGTAAAGTGAAATGGTGCTGGTTTCCCTTAGAATTTTTATGACAAAAAAAATGGAACTGCAGCTAAATCAGACTCCTAAAATTTTTTACTCACACTTTTCAGATGCCAGTGACAAGGTAGGGAGATTTAGACATCCAGGTGTGTTAATTTAAATTATTTCTGTGACACTTTATATATACTGCGGAAAAGATTACTATATTTTTTCCCTCTAAATCAAGCAAATCTTGATTACATAACTATTCAAATGCTATTCATACAAAGCACTGAATTAGTGTGTTGGGGCATTTTTGGTTTTGTTTTATTTTTGCAACAATTGATTGCCATAGTGCTCTATTTGCTTTAATACCCAACTATTTATTTAGAGTGGCTTCAGTTTTTAAAAACTGAAGGAGCTAATTTTCTGCCTAAACACAAAAATAAAAATATATAAAAAAAAAAACTTCTTCCACTAGCGTTTGGTCTCAAAGTTGACTTCAGGGCTCTTTCTAATTCTACCTGTGATTATTGAACTTTATCTTTGTATGCCACAAAGGTTGTATTCTTAAGCCATTAAGTTTTAGGGGTAAAGCTGAAGCAAGACTCCTTTGCTCTTGTGTTCTTAAACTATAAAAATGTCATATAAGTTTCAGTTTAATTCCTAAGGCAATTTAGAATGATTCTAGAATGAATCATTAAATGTTTCTGAACATTTTTGCGATGACTACTGAAATAAACTGTTATGACTATTGCTACACCTATAGGATTTTAAACTTGTAGGACACAGGGAAGTATTTTTATATAGTGACACAAGGAATAAAGAAATAAAAACTCCCACCGCTACTAGTAAGCTTTCAGTTTAGACAATTACTGCTGTGAAACAGAAATGTCAATTTATCTTGAGTGAATTAAGGCTTAATTAACCTTACTTTCCCTCAAGGCCATTGATCTGGAAACAGCATGTCAGTAATTGAATGTTGTAGCTGCCAGAACCCCAGTTTCTTAAAACATGTGATTCGTTTTCCTGAACTACCATAAGAGCAAGTGTGTTCTGGCTCTTAAAAACCCTTTTGCTATAGCTTTCAAGCCATAAAAAGAAGACACAAATTCACGACGGTGCTGGTATGAAAACATTCTGTTTATTTCACATAGAAGCATTATAGTACAAGTTTATCTTTTTTCCCCTGTAACTTTGTTGAATAAATTTAAGAGTTACATTAGTATAAATGAAGATGAGAATTTATGATAATTTCTGTTATAGAATTTTCCAGTGTGTTGAAAGTAAATAAACTACATTTATCTCATTTGTACTATCACGTTTGAATCATAGAATCACAGAATCATAGAATACCAAACTGGAAGGGATCTCAAGGATCCTCTGGTCCAAACTTTCTTGACAAAGCATGACCTAGACATGTCTCATCGCCCTATCCAGCCCAATTTTACCTGTGCCCAGCACGGAGAGATAATTCCAATGACTGATTCTTCTGATTATGAAAAAAATTCTTCTAGTGTCCAACCAGAATTTCCTTGTAGTAACTTATGCCCATTACCTCTCATCTTTTCTGGGTGTTTCCTTGTAAAAAGGGAGTGTCCGTCTTCTTCATAGGCACCCTTTAAATATTGGAGCATGGTGATAAGGCCTTCCCTTGAGCTTTTTGTCTCCAGCATGAACAAACCCAGCTCTCTCAGCCTTTTCTCACATGGCTGCCCAGTCCTTTGATTATGTTTCTGCCCCTTTCTGGACTCTCTCCAGCCTACCCACATCTTTTTAGCATATTGAGGACCAAAACTTGAATACAGTATTCCAGGTGTGGCCTGCCAAGTGCTAAGTAGAATGAGATAATGACTTCTTGTGAATCTGGTCCGTAATCCGTTCAGACCTTGCTGTATAAAATGAGGTCAGGAGTACTGCTCTGTCACTTGTTGTATGGCGGCAGAAAGATGTCAAATACACTCAGGGAACTCGGCCTACATTAGTGCATAAAATAGCCTGGACTGGAGACTGCATTTTTCAGACTCTAGTTAAGTCCTTATGTTGCTCTATCAACATGCATGATGAGAATAAGTCAAGGTAACAAGGTCAATATCCAGAGAAACTGAAAACGCCTAACAACCACCAGGTTGTGGCATTTGTTTTGAGGAGCTAAAGTAAGGCATAATCTGGAAAACTGGAACAGTCGGTGTAGTTACAAGTACCTATTTTCTAATCTCTTTTACCTTGCTTCTCTCTGTCCTGTTAGTGTGTTGGTGATAGATGACTGCAGGGTCATTGAACATTCCTGGATACTGCTGTGAGTGGAGCTGCTGTAATTTGTCACTGTATTTTCTGGGTGGTTGCTTTTTTTCTTTATTATTTTTTTGCTTTCCTTGCTTCCCTTTCTCTTGCTTACCAAGAGAGCCACATGGGAATTCCAGAGAACAATATTGAAAGGCAGTACTGATCACTTAAGGCACTCTCAACAACTCAAAGGGGGGTTAAAAAGTCTCTTTGAGACAGCACAGGTTTACAGCCACAACTGAAAGAACACCCACCTAGAGCCATAAACCACCTAGCACATACATATGAAAGATGTATTGCAGATTTTTTGACAGGATTACAGGAGCTATTTTTACGGCAGCCTGCGTAAGTATGTAGGAGCACTTGCAGTGAGGGAACAGGATCACATTTGACATGTAAGAGAAGCTGTAACACCAGGGCAGGCATATGTGTTGCTTCTCAATAGCAACTACTGCCTGATTTCAGCTTCCCCAGCTTTATGCAGCCCTATGAACTGTAGAAGTACCCATTGCATTATCTGGCACTATGCTGCGTTAATGTTGATGTACTCTCCAGCCGTCCCCATGCAGCATCCTGACCTAGTGTTTCCCTGGCTTTGGGTATCTGGCTCATATCAAAGACAGGCCTTGCATAAAAGCAATGCCAGTGGGATATTGTAGGTTGTGAGCTCTCTGTATGGGGAGAGGTTATGTGCAGAGGTGCTGTCTCTGAGTTTCATCTCATTGGCACAAAGTTATCTGCCAACTCTTTTTGCATGTGTGCACACATGTACGTACCAATTCTGCCTCCTTAGGGAGGGGTGTTGCTGGGGTGTTGTTCATGGAGTCTCCCAGCACTGGAAAGAGCCCAAGCAGCATGATGGTGGAATGTGCCTGCAGAGCAGGAACATTTTTGAGGGTCTGGGCTCTTCATCAGTGACTTTCTAGGTGAAGATTTGGGGAAAATTGATTTATTAATGTGAAAGATACATTTGTTTTCTCTTCCATGTCCTTCTCAGTGCTTTGTATTTCTTGTATCCCTTTTTCTCTTTGTTTCTGAAGGAGTCTCCATAGCAACCTCCTTGATAATGGCAGGAAAGAAGCCAGGCTAGGAGAAGCAAAAGGGAGGCAGTCAGGATGTGTGCTATAGTTGTAGCTCTACCTTTGCTAATTTTGTTCCTAAAGTAATTGTTCAGTTTGGGGTATTATCTAATATAAGCTTAAAATACATTGGTGGCAGTGAGATCCACAATGGGTATGAATTTGCAGCAGTGCTGGTTAGAAGGGACCTCTGGAGATCTGTAGTCCAACTTCCCGCTCAAAGCAGGACTGCTGCCAACCATATATCAACATCAGTGTGATTAAAAAGAGAAGAAAAAGAAAACTACTGTCATCATCAAGCTAAATTAAAGCACTGTATGCAAGATCTCAGGCATTTTCTTGAGGCATTTTGAAAAAAAACATTCCTTGCAAGAGCAGGGTGGTAGAGAAAGGAAGACATGAGTCTGTGCATTGACTTACTTGATGGATAAAGATGAAAAAACAACCATAGAATTTATTTCATGACTTATGGGAGAACAATTGGCACAAAGGTATGACTGAAAAGCAGTTGCTTGGAACACTGTAAAGCTGCCAGGGGTTTGCAAGTGTCCAGAGCAATACCGCTTCTCGTTGCCCAGAACCAAGATGCTTGAGAAGGCAGAGCTGACTCCACTAGATAGCTGACAACTCTGGCTCCAGCACATAATTTCTGGAGACATTAGAGACTTGCTAGCAGTGAGTCCACATAATGCATGCTGGTTGATGAGGGAGGTTATAGAGAAAGGTAACTGAAAAACCCAGTGGAGGGCTGACCTAATGCAAATCCCCACATGTGGGATGCAAGAACCCAGAGTGTGGAAGGTATGGACTTACTGTCATTGTACAGGAGGTTGACAAACATTCAACTGTCATATTTACAGCTATGCTGTGAGTCAACAGCCCATTCAGTTTGCTCTGGATTGCCAAACCAGCTGCTGTGTAATCCTGGCCACATGGATAAGTGGAAAATATAAGCCTAGGGAAACACGACCAAGCCTTAGTGAGATATGGCTTAATCATTCTGTGGATAGCAGACAAATTGCAGGATGTTGTAATAACAAACCCATGCAAGAAGAGAGCTTTTTGCTTGAAGGCTTATGCAGCTGACGTACAGCGATACCACTTGTGGCGTGGCATGGTTCTGATCCTGGGACAACACCGAGAATACCATGGAGCAGAGGGACAAAGCAGATATCTAGGCCCCATCCAGTATTTGAATGCAATGTGAGGATGCAACTGAGGGGAGAGGAATGTCTACAGGGCGAGGTGAGGATAAAAATAAA
The DNA here is from genome assembly GCA_025447955.1 of Psilopsiagon aurifrons. Taxonomy (NCBI): domain Eukaryota; kingdom Metazoa; phylum Chordata; class Aves; order Psittaciformes; family Psittacidae; genus Psilopsiagon; species Psilopsiagon aurifrons. Next base: position 17,625 of record JAOEHY010020390.1, read on the forward strand.
AGAAGCCTTTTCTCTCAGCCTTATCTCCTACTACTTCCATCTGTGAAATGTCTGTATGGCTTCTGAAGCATGTAGTATGATGTACTGCTAATGCTGATAGAGAAATCCTTGTATCACATGAAACTGGTCATCATTAATGGGTGGGGGGTGGCTTCAAGAGAACCCTTAAGAAAACTGAGGAGTTGGTCTATTCCAAAAGCATTAATGAGGATGCAGAAAAGAAGTTGTTGCTGTTGCAAGGGGGAAAAAAGATACACCACTGCTTATGTAGTGACAAAAATGGTTATTGATCTGGATTATGGCAAGCTGACCTAGATGAGTTCCTGAGCTTCCTTACCTCAGGAATTTGTTATGGTATTTCTGAGGGCACTTATTTACACTGGAAAGGCTTCCATGCATGAAGATGTGCGTCCTCAGCAAGTTTGCCGATGACACCAAGCTGTGTGGTTCGGTTGCTATGCTGGAGGAAAAGAATGCCATCCAGAGGGACCTTGACACGCTTGTGAGGTGGGCTGATGCCAACCTGATGAAGTTCAACCATGCCA
>JAOEHY010020391.1:0-10133 GCA_025447955.1 Psilopsiagon aurifrons
CCGACCCCGCTCCCTGTGCCCCCCCCACCACCACCACAGAGGGACGGACCGGACCCTCCCCAACCCCGGCCCCGCCGCGGAGGGGGAGCCCCGGCCGCGCCGCCGCCGCCCCCCGTCACCTTCTTGGGCTCGGCGCTGCCCGCCAGCCGCGACTGCAGCTTGCCCACAACTTCCAGCACCGACGCCGCCATTTTTAGTGCTGGCGAGGCCGCGGCGGCGGAAGCGGCTTCACAGCCCGCTGCCCGCACGGCACCGGCCCGACGCTGCCGCCATCTTGGCTAAGGGCAGGAAGCGGAAGGGGCGCAGCGCTCCCCGCGACGGGGGCGGCCATGACGGGTGAGGGCAGAGCGCTGTGGCTGCCATGGTGGGGGCGGGCAGCGCCATCTTGAGTGCGGGCAGTGAGGGGGCGCCGGGCGGCCATGGTCAGGGCGGGATCTCCGGGCGCAGCGGCCGCTTCGTGCCCGGTGTCGTTGCTTCCCAGCGGCACGGGGCTGGAAAGGAGGAGGTTAAATTGGTTCGTGGCCAAAGGCTGCGTTAGTCCATGCCTGGGGCTCCTCAGCAGGGCAATGGCCCCCCACACCGCCCCTGCTGAGCTCCTCCTCCCTGTGCCCTTGGCAGTGCCCAGGTAACCCTGCCCGCTGCTGCTGTTTGGCTGCGGCGATGCCCTTGGCTGAGCCCGGCCCTTGCCATGGCCGGGGGAAGCTGTCCTCACCTCACCCCAAAAGCCTGCTGTAGAAGTGATAAGAGCAGTCAGCTGGCGGGGACAGGAGGGAGGAGGATGTGCTGTGGGGCAAGCGGAGGGTCTCTGTGCCCCAACCCTGCGCTGCCCAGAGCTTCCCCTTGGACCAAGCGGCCTTAACAGCAAGGTAAGGAGCAGCCCCGGCCTGCAGGACCTGCAGAGCCTGTGTGGGGCACGGGACCGGCCGGAGAATGGAAGTGATGGCGTTGCGAGAGTCGCTGCTTCCCAACGCGGGGCTGGCAGCAGAGCAGGGCCCAGGGCTGCAGCACTGAGCCCGGGGCTCAGGTGAAGGAGAGGAGCTCTGTTGGGTGAGGTACTGAAGGGAATGGCATGTCATAACTGCCTGAGTCCGCAGCATCACGCAGCATGGGTCCTGCTGTGCTCTTCGCTCAGGGCTATGGTGTGAGGCTGAGATCAGCAGCACTGAAAGGACGTGAGGATAACAACTGGCTTCTAAGGGAAGTTTAAAGAGCCAGAAAGAAGCTGTCTTCTTTCTGCCTGGGGCCGCCTTAAAACTATTCCAGCTCACTCAGTTAATCCAGCAGCCAGGATTAAGCTGTAGGAAAAATACCCCTTTGAAGTGGCTGCAGTGGGACTGCAACCAGAAGCAGTCACAGTGTCCCATTTTAACTCAAGTGCAGGTAATAAAGGTCGCTCTGCCCTCCTGCAGCCACCCGCTGGAATAACACGAGCATGTGTTTCATATGGGAGCCTGTCAAAGGTGTCCAAAGGGACAGGCAGGAAGCCATGGATGGCGGTCTGAGCCCCGGGCTTCTCATGGCTCCACTGTACCCATGTGGGATGCAGTTAGAAGACCTCTGTTGTATCCCAGAACAACTTCCCGCTTGTCTCCTGAATGGGGTGGAGAGGGGATGCAGAAACCAACTACATCGCTGGGCTTTCCTGCAGGAGTTAAGGCGGCTTTTGGGGATGAGCCTGCCCCACAGCAGGCCCATGGGACAAGTCCTGCTTCCCTTTGGGTTTGCTGGGCAGCAGGGATGCTGTGGCAGTGCTGTACGTCAGGGCAGAGGTCTGAGGGATGTGGGGAGAAGACCTGGAGAAACATTGGGATTTCCTGTGAAATTCCAGTATTTCACCTGTATTTCTGTTGAAAAGCTGCACCTGCAAATTTTCCAGGGGAATGGATTGTCTGAACAAAAGGTGTGTTTGGAAACACCGGAGTGGTGCTGTTGGGAAAGGGTAACTCCCAGTTCCTTTTCCCAACCTGGAGCTGCGTGTCAGAAGCCGTTTTGTATTCAAACACACACAGAGAGAACAGGATTTGTGCCTGAGTTCCAGAGGGCCTGACGCCTGCTCCAGGATGTGACACTGTGACAGATGAGCTCTCCATGGTGTAGAGTGGGGTATCCCCATGGAACAGCGCATTGCCAGGGATGGCTCAAGTGCCTGGGGCTTTGCTCCTGAGTCCCCTTGGCTCCCTGCGTCAGGGCCGGCACCGCTGCTCCCCCTCGGGCTCAGCCCTGAATCCTCTTTCCTAGCAGGGACTTGGACCAAACTTTTCCCTTCCCCATACTTTTCCGCTGAAGTCTCATCATTCCCCCTTGGCCTTGCTAAATACGAGCTGATGACTCAGTTCCAAGCAACCTGATCTTTATGGCCAAGTGCAATAAACAGTCCCCAGACATGTGAGCGCAGTAACAGCTATTTCTGGCCGGCAGATCTCTTCCCTCACACATCGGCTGCTCTGAGCTCCCTCAGAGGAGCTCAAGTCACTGCCAAGTTTCGGACTGGAATTTGGGAACATTCCAAAACTGCATTATTGTCGTTTTCTTCCCCCTTTCGTTTGCACTCTGAACTGTTCACCCCAAAGAGCCCAAGTGGTCAGGCAGATGCCTCACTGTGCCCAAGGGGCTGAGGGGGACATGAACCCCCTTTTCCTGCAGAGCTGGGGCTCATCTTAGCTTGTTGCTGTGTAGGAACCTCTATCAGAGCTGCTGGGACTTGATCCACCCCCATCTGACCTGGGCTTGAGTCAGGAGAAACACACCCTGTGATCGCTGCCTCGCTCTGTCTGGAGTCCGTGTCAGCCCAGCCAGCAGAGCAAGCATGGCCCCACGTCCCAGGAACCAGTGAGTGCTCCCAGTTCCCCAAGGCAACCACCCCAAATCCCGGTCCTCTTTTATCACAGCGCTGGTACTGGTTGGGGGCTGAGGATCCCTTCGTGCAGTCATGGCCCTCAATGCCTTTCACACAGGGCTTGGGAGGCAGTTTCCATCCTTCCTTTGGCCTGACCCAAAGAGTATTGAGTCAGTGGGAGGTTTCTTTTTGCTTCACTGAATGTCAAAAAGAGCAGCAGGATGCCTGCACCCCTGCTCCAGGGCTCCTCACCTCTCCTTTCTCCCCAGGTCCCGTTCTGGTTCTACCAAGATGGCCCCCAAAAAGAAAACCCCCAAGAAGCCCAAGGTGGATAAAGAGGCTGCATCCACCCCCCCGCTGACAGCGGAAGATGCTTTGCTACATGTCCAACACCTCAATCACTTGAATAGTCTGTACGACAGTGGCTCCAACGGCTTCCACTGCACAGCCACAGAGGTCGAAGCCCTGGAGCATGGAGCCAGCCTTCTGGAGGGAATGAACCAGATGCGCCAGAAGCGGTTCCTCTGCGACCTCACCATCGCCACCAAACCGAAGTCCTTCGAGGTGCACAAACTCGTCCTGGCTTCCTGCAGTGAGTACTTCCACCGCCTGCTGCAGAGAGACCCTCAGCTGCACCGCGTGGAGCTCCACGATGTGGCCCCGCTGGGCCTGGCCACCACCATCACCTATGCCTACACAGGGAAGCTGAGCCTCTCGCTCTACACCATCGGCAGCACCATCGCCGCGGCCGCCCAGCTGCAGGTGCCAGCGCTGCTGAAGATGTGCAGCGACTTCCTCATCCGGGAGATGGCTGTGGAGAACTGCCTCTACATCGCCAACATCTCGGCCAACTTCGGCCTCAACCAGGTGAAAGATGCCACATGGAAATTCATCCGGGAAAACTTCCTGGAGTTCTCCCAGACCGACCAGTTCATGAAGCTCCCCTTCGATCAGATCAACGAGCTGCTGATGGACGATGGCCTGCAGATACCCAGTGAGGTTGCTGCCTTCCAGATTGCTGTCAAGTGGCTGGAGTTTGACCCGAAACGGGTCCGGTATGCTGCTGACCTCCTGAGCAACATTCGGTTTGGCACCATCTCAGCTCCAGACTTGGTTAACCATGTGCAGCCTGTGCTACGCGTGATGCAAGATCCACAGTGCCACAAGCTCCTCGTCGATGCTATGAATTACCACCTTCTCCCCCACCAGCAGAACAGCCTTCAGTCTCGGAGAACCAGGATACGGGGAGGCCAGAGAGTGCTTGTCATAGTTGGGGGTCGTCCAGCATTGACTGAGAAGGCTCTGAGCAGGGAGCTCTGCTACAGGGATGCAGAGGGAAACTGGCACAAGCTGACAGAGATGCCAGCGAAAAGTTTTAACCAGTGTGTGGTGGTGATGGATGGATTCATCTACATTGCGGGTGGGGAAGACCAGAACGACGCCAGGAACCAGGCCAAGCATGCTGTCAGCAGCCTGAGCAGGTAAGACAGGCAGGGGGTTCAATCCAGAGCCAGCCTCAACCCAGTCTGGTTTGCCTGGGTTCATTTTAGGGTCTATTTACTATCTTTAAGATTCCTGTTGCCCTTCAGGCTCTTTTCTTCACCTCCATGTCTCTCTTCATCATTTAAATGACAAGGTTTGTTTCCTAAATCCCCATAAACCTGTCACTGGATCCCCAAGGGATTACTACTCAAAAAAAGGAGTAACCACGGCAATCTGACATGCAGCATTTGGTTTGCAAGAGAAATCTGACCTCCCCAGTGGCTCAGCCACCTCAGGCTCCACACGCAATGTCAGTGTCAGCGCTGCTCGAGGCCAGCCCTGCGTGGCTGCTGATCACCTCACTTCAGCTGGGAGCTCTCATGGGCTCTTTCTCCTGCCCCAAGGGAGGTTGAAGGGACCCACTGACTTCCTGTTTCTGGACAGTAGCTTCTCTGCCTTCTCCAGCCTGGGGCAGTCCTTGTGGCATTGTTCTGGGGACCTGGCAGTTCCAGTTCCCTCTGCTGTCTCATGGGCACGCAGGAACCAGCTTCTTGTCATGTGCCTGGCTTTGGCCTGGAGGGTGAGCAGGGAAGGCTTGTCCCTGGTTCTACCTGCCAAGACCCAGTAGAGGGAACAGTGGGACACCTCAGATCTATAGTGCTGTCCATTTCCAAGCCAGGCTAGAGCTGTGGTGGAAGGAGCACTGCTGGGCCATCCCAAGAGTTACAGCAGCGATGCCAGCGGACACAGGCAGGATCTAGTCCTGTGCAGTGCTGTCATCTCCATCTGCACTGCCCATCAGGAGGGGTTTTTACTGCTGGAGAAGCAGAGAGGCTCTTCAGAGCACCAACTGCCTCCCCCAGAGGCAGCTGTCTGGTCGGCCCCACCTCTCGCTGTGCCTCTGATGCCAGTCCTGGGCAGACAGGTCTCCTTCGTCCCCAGGTACGATCCACGCTTCAACACATGGCTGCACCTGGCCAGCATGCAGCACAGGAGGTCACACTTCAGCCTCAGTGCTTGTGATGGGTCCCTCTACGCTGTGGGAGGGCGCAACGCTGAGGGCCCTTTGGCATCCGTGGAGTGCTACGTCCCCGCCGCCAACAGCTGGCAGAGCAAGGCGAGCCTGGAGACACCGCGCTGCTGCCACGCCACCACCGTCGTCGACGGCAAGCTCCTGGTCACCGGCGGCTACGTCAGCCATGCCTATTCCCGAACCGTGCTCTGTTACGATCCCAGCACCGACTCCTGGAGGGAGCAGGCAAGGCTCAGCACCCCCCGGGGCTGGCACTGCGCAGCCACTGTGGCCAACCGGGCCTATGTACTGGGTGGGAGCCAGGTGGGTCCCCAGGGCGAGCGGGTGGATGTGATGCCTGTGGAGTGCTACAGCCCAGTCACGGGGCAGTGGAGTTACATGGCACCGCTGCCCACAGGGGTCAGCACGGCCGGGGTGGCTCTGCTGGAGGGGCGCTTGTGCCTGGTGGGTGGCTGGAACGAGAGTGGGAAGAGCTATCAGAAATGTGTTCAGTGCTACAACCCTGACCTCAATGAGTGGGTTGAGGACAAGGACCTCCCTGAGGCCACTGTGGGTGTCTCGTGCTGCACCATCACCCTCCCACGCCCCCTGAGTTCCAGGTCTCGGGCCAGCTCTGTGGGCTCAGCAGTGGCCAGCACGTAAAGAGCCCTGGGTGCCACGTGGCTTACGCCAGCAGCTAGGGAAGGAAACAGAGCTCAGAGGTGTGGGGTAGCCGCATCGGGAGGCACACTGGTGTCTGGAGTCACTGCAAAGCCTCAGACACTCTTGTTCCATCACGGCAAGTTTGGAACGCTCTCGAGGAGCGTCTTCTGAGCTGCGCATCCCCATCCCGCAGCTGAGGCAGGGGTTACTGGCGCAGGGCCGCTGAGCCCCAGGGCCAGCACTCTCGGTTTTGTTGCGGTCTTTGCACAACGCAGTGAAATAATAGCCAAGAAACCAATGCGCCATGAAGGGAACCCCAATGTGCCATGATGTCAAGACAAATGCTTCAGCAAAGCAGGCTGCTTTCACTGCTCCCCACAGTCAAGTTCTCATGCAGGAACGGATCTTCCCCTGAGAATTCCCAATTTCCCTCTGGAGTTCACCTCAATCATGGAGCTACACCACAGCAGAACACCATTCCCGTTCAAATTCCACTTCCCACTGTGTGTTTCAGCATGCACAGCACACACTGCCCTGTGTAGCTTGGAGCAGGCTCCATCCTGAGCAGTGCTGGCAAACTTCCCTGCTTTACAGCTGCAAATAGGCTTGAGAAAGGAGGGGTCTGGTCTTTGAGTTAACACTGCACAGTGACAGGTGGAGCGTGTGCAGACTGGCATGGAAGTGAGTTCGCCCCTTTATTTTTTTACTGAAGCTTTTCATTGCAAGGTGCAGGAGAAAACCAAGCATTAGAGGCAGAAACAGAGGTGTTCCTGAACGCCACTTGTGTGAGCTGCCCGGTCCTGCAGGGAATTTTCTCTTTAAACAATAAAGACCATTCCTTTGCAGGGGAGAACTGTCTGGCTGGGTAATTACAGCAGTGTTAAGATCACACATGAAACATTTTAACCAAGAAGCCAATCTCTTGGGGATTTTAATTGCTTCAGGATTTCTGGAACTCATTAAGAGCTCCATCATCTGTGGGGCAGAAACAATTCCCCCAGCTGCAGAAACAGGCACTTGGGTCTCACACCACCCAGGACAGCAGCTGGGCTCCAGGGTTCTGCTGGCTGATCCCAGCTGGCCCTAGGGGCACAGGGTTTGAATCCCAGTTTAGAGGCACCATGAGCCTCATCTCATCTCCTCAGCCCCTTTCATAGAGCCCTCAACCACACTTTGGCTTTATAGCTCTGCTTTACTAAGAGGGTGTATGTGCCATTTCCTTGGGAAGCCAAATAGTTCCAGAGCAGCCAGGTTTCTCCCACTGACTTGGACTCCTTCATTCACTAGGAGCCCTCAACTGCAGGTTGGTCTGTTCAGTACTGGAACCAGCACTGACTGATGGCAGTCCCCTCAGATACTCAACCCTCCAGAACTCCCACTGAACTCCAGTAGTCAAAAAGCATGTATTTGTTCTCTTCTTTCTACACCCACTTGCAGACTCCAAAGTTCTACGTTATGATCTGTGCAGCTGGACACAAAGTAGAGAAAGCACCACATACATCCAACACTTGCTCACGAGAACAGCATGTTCCCTTCATGTCCACATCCTTCTGCTTCCTTTGGAGTGAGTGCCTCTTGCTCCCAGCAGCCTCCCAGCTCAGGAGGAGCCCCCACAGAATTCACAACAGGAGACAGGGCTTAGAAAAATTTATTTGCCTTTTTTTAGTAACAGGAACTGCTCATTTACCAGGAAGGATGATGCCATCATACTGTGAAGGAAACAAAAGACAGAAGCAAGTGAGAATGTACCACCAGGTAGAGGCACAGTGCTGCTGTGCAGGAAACTGAGCTGCTACATTCATCCCAGGCCAGGCAACAGAGACATGAAACACCAGCTCTCTGCAGCCAGCTGCATTGCTGCTGTGCTGGTGACTTCCAAGGAGGGGACAAGCACTAACTCTGCTCAGCAGCCCACCCACCCCTCACAGGCAGATTGACCAAACTACACTCATCCCTTTTGCAGTCCAAAGATACGGGTCCTGAAGGATGCTACACCACAGCAAGCAGAACCACTCCGCAGGAGCAGGCTGGCACCCTCCCTGCACAGGGTACAATGTAGGTGTAGGCAGAGCCTCCACACAGACCATCCAATCCCTTCCACCTTTGGAAAAGCACCAGCAATTCCCATCTGAGCATTTCCAGCCAAGCACTCAGCATCTTCCATTCACTGGCCAGCCTGGGTCAGAGCTCTGCACACATAAACCCAGATAAACTCATTTCCTTCGGCCTACTCCACCCTCCAAGTCCAGCAGCTCAGCCAGGAGCTGTGGCAAATCCTAACCCTGCCTCTCCACTCCTGATCCACACACATTAAACACCTCCAAACAACACCTGAGAGATTTACACCAGAGCTGACACTCCCCAGCTCTGCTGCTGCAACTGCTCTGTCAGTTCAGCACACATGAGATAGGCATGACCAGCACTCGCACCCAAACACAGCCCCTACTGCTGCAGAGCAGCAAGAATCGACAATAAACAGTGAGGCCGGTCTCCTCCTGCACAGTGACTCGCTCCTTGCTCGGAAGCTCCTGGGACACAAAGTAAAGCTGGACTTTACCTTCTGCTGGAACCAGCGCATGGCTTCCTCCTTCCCAATTCTGTGCTTGGCTCCGATGTTGCCAGTCCTGCGCTTCTTGTCAGCGATGCTGAAACCAGGCCTGCCCAGCACCTGCCCCGAGAGCAGACCCACAGCACTGCTTTATTCTGCAGTGATTTTCTTACACTGCAGTTTTTTAGGCTGGAAGGCTGCAATTTCCACCTCAATAACATCTCATTGTCCGATTCACATTCAAGACCGAGAGCATTATTCTCGATGTACATATAAGATTACAGGCAGGGCCCCTGGGGAGTGCAACTCAGCACAACTGACTTGGAGAAACTAAAATGAGTGTGGAAGATCCATACCCAGAGGGTCCAGAGTACAGATCCACTGGCCAGCACTGCTAACACGTGTGGAACTGCTTCCCTCTGCTTCAGACACTGAACATGAGGCACAGCACAACAGAACGGATGAGACCCATCAGCCCTCCCACAGCAGGGAGCCTTCCAGCAATAGCCATCCTTCTGCCTGCATTCCCAAAGCCCCTGCTATACCTTCCTCCCCCAAACCCAGCACCGTCTCTTCAGTGCTACTTCAGGAGTACACGTACAGGCAGCAGCACTTCCTTCTGAAGAGGCTTTGTGTGACACATCATAAAGCTGGAATTTTACAGCAGCCCCTCTCAGTTTACACTGGATTATTCTGGCACTCTCTGGCACCATCCAGAGCTGGGCAGCAGCTTCACATCAGCCAGTTACTGTTCTAGGTTCCTTCTAGAGCCTTCACACAAGCCCAGTGGCTGCAAGGAAGCGGGGAATACGCACCACGTAAAAGTCCAAGCCGTAGATACCAATGCTGGGATCATATTTAATCCCCAGGTCGATGTGCTCCTGGATTCCAAAGCCAAAGTTCCCGGTGTCTGAGAAGTTGTTTTTTCTCAGCTCGTATTCTCGCACCTGAAACAGTGATTGTCAGTCACTATTTCATCATTGACTGCAGAGCAGCAGTCCTGTGTGGTCTACCAACTGCCACCATCCCAACTCACTTACATGCTACTGCATCTTTAGCCCTAAGGTTTTACTCCCAAAGTCTGCTCATAAATCAGTGCAGCAGAGACACAACTCCAAAAGAAAGCAGAAACCACACCAACTCACTCTTAAAAACGGATGGAAGAGCAATTAGAGTAATGGTGCAAGCACAAAGGTCCATGTCAGGGTGTATCTGTGACTGACCTGTCACCCAAGTCAGCTACAACATTTCAAAGCACACATCTCTTCAGCTGGGGCGGATTCAGTTTTGTTCTTTCCCAAATCAAAGATCCAGACCAGCCAAATTCTTACCTTCAAGCCCTTCTCCAGAATCTCCTCTGCTTTGGCCCCACGAACCGTGCAATGAACAGCAATCTTCTCATTCCTTCTGATTCCAAAGGATCGCACAGTGTATCGTGCTGCAGGCAGCAATAACTACACTTAGAGGCTATTCCACAATTCCCACCCAGGGAATACATAAATAGAACCATAGAACAGTTTGGGTTGGAAAGGACCTTAAGCTCATCCAGTTCCAACCCTCTGCCATGGGCAGGGACACCTCCCACTAAACCA